>JAYJMB010010083.1:0-23753 GCA_036873735.1 Pouteria campechiana
ATATATATATATATATATATATATATATATGTATATCTTTATTTTGATGAATTCGTCATTCAAAGATTGCTCCCCAACTGCAGGTCGTGGGTCTTTGAAAAGAACAGTGTCTAATATATCTTAGACGTCAAAAGACAGTTCCACCAAGTTGTTGTTTGTTTCTACTCAAATTGGCCGCAATGCAACGCTGAAGTTTCATAACAAGATCAATTCATGGCCTTATTCTCCTGACAATTGGTTGCCCGTCCGTGTAGCACTTTGCAGAAGTCATTTCAAAGGTTCAGCAGACCACCTCAGCCATCTGGTCTGTAGCATGTGAACACCGACTCAGATCACAGGTAGTTAGCAGTTCCTTTAGACAATGCAATTGAAGAGGAAACCAAAAATAAGAAATGACCCACCAAAAACACTGAATATGAATGCAAACAGCACATTGATGTGTCTAAACTAGGTAGGTAGCCAGGGGCAGGTAATTAGCAGGTTGCATGGATGGGATGACTCGCTGTAGCTGGTTCATGGTTTAATTAAGGTGGTCCAATTTACAGCGACAACATGGGCCTTCCTGTTTTGCCTCCGTAAACAGAATTTTATTAGTAAAAAATACTTTAGATAAGATATTTTTTAAAAGTACATTTAGGATTACATTTATGTTTGACCATAATACGATGAAAGTATTTTTATTAAGCAAACGACCAAAAATGATAAAAGAATTATGCTTTAACTCTATCACTGGTTATCTTCAAATGAATTATATAAATGATCAAATTTTAAAAAATAAATTTAAGAAAATATAAATTATCATTTATTTAATGTTTATTTTAAAGCATATAAATTTTAACACTATTTTTATAAATTTTAATATAATATGTGATTAATATTTTTATAAATAATTTTTATTTTACTTATTAAAGAAAAAATCTTATAATTAAATAAATAATAATCTAAAATATAAAAAATAATTTTTATAGTACTAAACTATTATAATAAATAATAAATAATTTGGTAAGAAAAAATTATCATAATAACACACTGCATAAAAATAGGAAGACTATTTATCAAATCTAATTAAAAGTATTTAAAATTTTTTAAATAAACAGAAAACCAAATCATATAAATGAGATAAGAATTAGTCGTTAATACAAGATGTTTCATGTTACAAAGTCATCAACACCCTTTAAGGAGTAAGGGATGAGGAAACCTTAGCCAATGTCGTCTCGAAGGAGCTGAAGTTCCCTAAAAATCTTGCCATCAGTTCTCCAGCCAAGGACCTTATAAGAGCCTTGCTGATAAAAGAGCCTCTCAGCCAGCTTGGGTCTGCCAGAGGAGCCTTCAAGATAAAACGACATCCCTTTTTTGATGGTCTAAATTTTGCACTAATCCGATGTGCCTCACCACTACAAACCCCAATTATGATGGATGGTATTGGAACTCCCGCAAAGGATCGCAGAAGAGAGAGCAAGTGTCTAGAGTTTAGGACTAATGAAGAGCACCTAGAATTTGAGTTGTTCTAACCATGGTGCTGTTAGGATGTGCCGATTTTGTCTTTGCTTAATCTGTTGTTATGACAGATCGCTCCTTATATAATTGTAAAAATGCAAGTAATCTCTTCTCATGATGATAATATGAATATAAATTCAGAAAAGCTACCTGCAAGTGTAGATCTCTTCTTTGCAATGTTTAATGTGTACATATACATGTAAAAAATATAATATATTATATCATTTATAATATATATATATATCATATTGTATTCTTGTACATAGATGTATTATAATATATATAAAAATATATTTTGTAATATATTATGTATTTTTTATATAAATATGAATCATATTATAGTTTATTGAAAAGAGGGTGCCGAACATAGGTCATATGTAGGGGTGTACATGGCTCGGGTTTGGTTTAAATTTGAGGTTGCCTAACCCTAACCTTATGTATAAAATATATGTTCATCCCCAATCCTTATCATACTTTTAAAACCTTTTCCTGACTTTTTGGGTTTGGGTTTTTAATACACATACAAACATGAAAGGATTAATAAAAAAAAGTACCTTCTTATGCTTCAGTCTGATGTCATTATGCTTGTTATGTTGAATCCAGCTCACAACAGATTTGTTATCTGTTAAAGCAGTATACAAATAATTATATATTAAATTTATTGGATGCTAAACATCAAATGATGCATGATTGCACCAACAAGTTGTAATTATAACTTATGACATATTTTATAAATGAAAAATGTGGGATAAAGATATTTTATTCATGAAAGAACTGAAAACTACAATCTAAGGATCAACATAAGAATAAAATTATTCTCAAAATATTATTCCATATTGTAACCTTTGTTTATTTTTTTTTATTTAAACAGTGACCAAATTCGAGTTCGGTTTGGGTACCCTAACCCTAAATACACATGGAACCCACCATTCAATTGGGTTCCGGTTGGGCTCTACGGCAGGTTTGGGTTGAACCCAAGCCCATGCACACCCCTAGTTATATGCGTAGCATTTTCGTCTTTCCTTTTTGATGCAAAAATGCATGAGAAGAAGTACCAATTTGTAGTTTTTTTCCTAAATGTTTAAAGTGGGCTTCCATGGTGAAAGAAAAGCACCATGGCCAAATGGGGCGTATAGAATTTTGAAAAGTATATTTACGCCTCCAAAAGTACTTCACCCTTTCTGAAACGTGACGTTGATCCGATAATTCATCATCTTATATTTTCCCTATCAGTGGGAACTGGGAAAAGATTGGGGTAAAGGTAAATGTGAAATAGTAGGAGAAAAAAATTAATATGATGTGATATGATAGAGATTAATAATTAAAAATAAAATAAATTAATTTTTAAATAAAAATATATTAAATAATAATTAAAAATATAGATAATAATAAAGAAAAGTAAGATTATTAGGTGATTAAAATATCAAATCATATCAAACGATATATAAAAAGAATGAAAACAAGGTGAAAAGGTTATCCCCCCCATTTTTTTCTTATTACAAAACCCATCCTATAAGATTTTTAAATGCCCTAATTAAAAGAAACCTTTCCTATATCCAACCCATCATCTCAAGCTGGGGCCAACTTTCCATTAGTGGTTAGATTATTAGCCTTGAAAAAAAGGGGCCGAAACATTTCAACGAAGCACCGTTGACTCCAAAGAGAACACAGTCAAAAAATAACTTGCTTTTGGTTCCAAATGCACCCTAATCACAGGTTGTAAGACTGACAAGGAATTGAAGCGGCTGGCATCTTTTTAGAATTATACTCGGCAATTTCATTGTTGGTACTACCAACTATATATAAAATTACCAAATTACCTTTGACTGCTAAAACTGCTTCCACCCGCATTTCCTCGGAAAAACAGAATGATGGCTCACCCACATGCATTCAATCATTCTTTTAAAATAAATCAAGCTACATCAGTGCTACATTATCATATTTATTTAGACCAGTACATATATATATATATAACACTTAATTTATGGACTCGATTAAAAATGTTAATATAAAATTTATGGACTTGATTAAAAATGTAAATTATATTATAATTAAAAAAATTATATATAGGGATAGTTTAGATTTTACACTTTGGTCATCCGTTGCCGCGTTGCGCTGGAATCATCGCTTCCTTCTAACGTGGACGTTGATTTCCGATAGAAACCGGCGCTGGAATCATCCGTTTCCTTCTGACACCTCAGAAAGCTCGGTGGGACCCACGTGATGTTACAATCGCATCCAATCCATCTATCATCTGAGAAAGCTCATAAAACTTATTTATATTCCGCAAAAAGAGGGAAATGCAAGTGGTCTGGGAAGTAAAGTGTAGTGCTGCGGAGATGAGGGCTGGAACTGGAGAATGATGGACGGAGGGATATCGCACCCGTGTCTTGTTTTGTCTCCTTTCTGGTTTTGGGCTTGAGCATGAGCCCCACCCGTGAGGGCAGCTGATGTGGTATCCGTCGGACTGCCATTGGACGCTTGCTATCCTCGTTCCCTCGCAATTTCCCACCTGCTCCAGTAAGAAACCCTCCCCCCCCGCGCGCCCCCCCTCTCTCTCTACCCGAATTCCCTTTTGGGGCTTTTCTCGATCGGAGTAGATCTTCATGCCTAGGTGGGTTTTCTTCCGTCATTTTATTTTCTGTAAATTTCTTCGATTTGCTGCTGATGAATCCATGCAAGTTTTTGTTTGTTTGAAATTGCAGTTTCGGTTTTGTGATCTTCTTTTGCTTTGCCAAATCCTCATTACGTGGGTTTATTCATTATTTATTATGTCTTTCTCTTTTGTATTTTCGTTTAATTAGACCTAATTAGGCGCTATAATCTCCATCATGGGAACCAACTGTTCATCGGTCATAGGAATGCAGCATGTTGTGGATCTGAGACAGGCGAGAATTGCGAGCCACATCTTATTTATTTGGCGTCATGAAATTGGGGATAATCATTCAGGTTGAATTGTTGTGTGGACGGCCTTTTCCGATGTCAGCGAATACTGGACTTAAAAGTTGCAATGGGCCATTTACAATTGAGATATCGGGTTTGAACCCATTGCCGCGCATCACTCGAATGGCTAGATTACGTCTACACAAGATTTTAGGGGGTGATGTGTGTGGAACTTTAATTCACATTGCATGTATATACAATCACCTTAATGTTCCAAATCTCTTGTTGTCGGTTACTTCCACTTTTATTTGCACAATTTATTCTTGTGTTTATTTTGCTTTATATATTTTATTGTTTTTATGATGCAATCCTGTATGTTCTTTCTAACGAGCAAAACATCTGTTTTGTCTCCCATCTAATCTCTTTCTGGTTTTTAAGGGTTTTGATCTTTCTCTTTTGCTTCTACCTCTTTCAATGATTTCTGTTGAATTGTTTGATTCTTTCTACTGGAATGACGAATTGTAAGTTTGAGAAGTATGGTATGAACATGAAGATGCTAAAGAGGTGATTATCATTGACACCATTGCAGCAGATGTGTTGAGTCTGGTTTCATGGACCCATGTGTTGGAAGGCTGCTATGAGCATCAACTTGACTAAAAGAATCATGTCAATCTGCTAGCTAGGAAGGTTTGATGACAATGTTTTCTTATAAAGTACATGAAAGCAAGTTATGCCTATTCCACTTACAGATGTGGTCCACCTGGTAAGGGTGTCTTCTCAAGCTTTGGGCCCAACCAGGCCTGTTGGCACGCCTCTTGATCAGTGTTCTGGATCCAACAGGTGGCCACTTTGGCATCTGCACTGCAGGTGACCTCCTTAATCTCTCCTTACACAATGCTTTGTGAAGTCTTTATTTTTTCCTGGTGGATGTTCTACTTTTGCTTAACTCTAGCATGCTAGTTGCTCCCCTCCTGTATGCCCTAGCCCAGTTACCACCCCCATCAGCTCTCATTTGATTTAATCCTCACAGGGTGGGTCCTAACTGTCCTGATTAGTGTGCTTCAATGTACGTTTGCAGGATTATCCGAGCACTTCAGAAGGATGTATGTAATTCTTTGCGAGGACTTGCATTTCGTTTTACATTTACATGTTCAAGACAAGCATCCTTTCTTCTGCAAAAGTTTAGACCTTACAGCTCTATCTGAGATTCAGCAGCTTATGTACCAAATTTCTTTTGGCTTCCTCTGATTAGAAAAACTCAAATCAGACCATGTTTAGAAAAAGAAGGATTTTTTTTTTCTATTGCTCTTGACCAAAAGGAGTTATGTTAGATAGTTTTATGGAGAGAAAAAGAGCAAATGAGGAATTTGAGCCAGGACCACTTCCACCTGTATGGCCACTTGACAGATATGGATTTATAAAGCATGACCAAAATAGCACTCGAGAAGGCTTACCGAAATCAAGATCTTCCCATGAGCAGGAGAGGTATACCTTTTCTTGTCATCATGGCTGTTGCATGAGCATTTTTTTTTTCTGTTCTACTACATGCATGAATATTTGAGGTCTATTACTTAATTTCAACAACTTTCTATGTTCTTTATGGAAATACATTAGTGTTCTACAAAGTGAGGTTTCGTGTTATGGTACTCGAATATGTAACAAAATTCTGTTCTGCAAGGTCAGGCTTTGTGGTATGGTTGTTGAATCATATTTATAATTGGTTCCATCTTGGAGCTCAAAATAGTGTGTGATATGATAGGTGAATGCACCATATCACATTAGCTGTGCGTGAAACAATTTTTTTTGCTTTTGAGAAGGAATATAAAAGGTTGATGTTTCACCAACTGTTTGACCTATGAAATGGTATTTTGCTGAAATTTTCTATTAGGTTCTCTAAATATTTGCATATCATTTCCTGTTGTTTATTTCCTTTTATACTTGCTGAAACATTCTTGATGGATTCCATTGTGTTTAATATTTGAATGTCATAGTGGAAGAATTTAAATAGCATTGCCTTTTGTCTTTAATTGACATCCCAGAGATGAAAGGAGGGTCAGAAAGTGGAGGAAGATGATTGGGGTTGGTGGAAGTGATTGGAAGCATTATATGAGACGGAAGCCTCATGTAGTCAAACGGCGCATAAGAAAGGGGATTCCTGACTGTTTAAGGGGTCTTGTGTGGCAGTTGATATCTGGGAGTCGAGACCTGTTGCTGATGAACCCTGGGGTTTATGAGGTGCCCATGTTTCCTCTCTCTCTCTCTCTCTCTCTCTCTCTCTCTTGCTCCCTCCCTCCCTCCCTCTCTCAAATTTTGAGATGACACAGACATTCTGTTTCACCATTTCTTTGAATCGTGTGCAGAACTACAGATACAAATTGTCAACTTGTATGTTATTTTGCTATTTGAATGTAAAATGTTTCTGAGCAATACACCTACAATCATCATCCTTTGAGCAAACATAGCCAAGTAGAAATTGACAATGTTGTGTACTGTAGATATACGTAGCCCACAAAGTAATCAACCACAGCTATTCCAGGCTACTGATTTCTCTAACTAATAAATTCTTAAACTTTATTTCTTTAACAAGATATATGACTTTGTGTCCTTACAAAGAAATCATTTAGTCCTGGGTTACTAGTTTCTTTTGGCAATAAAATTGTTGAATAATAGTTTTTTATTATCTGGAATGGGATGAATAATTATCAGTGTTTCTGCCACATCATCTTCATATATCACAAATGAAGCTCTTGAGCAGCAGTTCTGTAACAATTGGAATGATTTTTTTGTGGATATCTTTTTCGCCATCATCTTCATATGTTGGCATAAAAATTCTTTAGTGCTAGTACTGTAAAAGTTCGAAGTCTTTAAGTCCATGCTGTCATGTTTGGAGATATCATTTGAGTGCATCTCTTGTAGCTTTTTTACAGTTCCCAAATTGCCAACAAGAGAGCTACTTTAGTTTAATTGCCAACAAGAGAGCTACTTTAGTTTTTTTGTCTACTATTTGGCTACTGAATGGAGCTTCCTCTCTTTTGTTTTGTTTGAGTACCTGTCATTTCTCACACTATATCCTGAACTTGCTGTTTCAGTATTCTAGATGCCCATAGTCATGTTTAGGCTAGACTTCTGTTTTGTATTAACACTGATATCTGTGTTTGACCTAGTTGAGACATGATCTTTTATGTTTAAGGTTTGTCCTGAATCCTGATCAGGGCTGCTTCTACTGCAGCAACTAGTTATCTATGAGACATCTGCAGCGGAGCTGGACATAATTCGGGATATCTCCCGTACCTTCCCTTCCCATGTTTTCTTCCAGCAAAGACATGGACCTGGTCAAAGGTCCTTATACAATGTTTTGAAGGCATACTCAGTCTTTGATAGAGATGTGGGATATGTTCAGGTTTGGATCCAATAGACCTCAGTCTTTACCAGCGTTGGCACAAATTATGCACTGCATTTTTTTTATAGGGTGTTGTTTGACATACTGTAAAATACAGGGAATGGGATTTTTAGCTGGGTTATTGCTTCTCTATATGAGCGAAGAAGATGCATTTTGGTTGTTGGTTGCCTTGTTAAAAGGAGCCATTCATGCTCCAATGGAAGGACTGTATCAGGTAGAGTGCATTGTTCTTTCTAATGATACTTAGCATTTTCCATCATTTTCTGCAGTAGATCTAGTTCATGCTTTATGATTTTGTAATTGGTTGTATACCACTGGATGATGAAATTTTCCTATTCAAGTGTATAATATGGGCTTCATCCATTTTATTAGAGAATTCGGGTTCTAATAATCAAGTTGTGTCTCCATAGGAAGGGTCAGCTGAGATACATGAGACGTGCAGGCTTACATGCCTCCAATCAATTGGTTGCCTGCCTATCAACTCAGATACATGAGACGTGCAGACTTACATGCCTCCAATCAATTGGTTGCCTGCTTATCAATGTATTTTAGCTTGAAAGCCACATTGGTGACCTCAAGATGAAAATGGTCAGTAGTCATCTTGATTTGTAAGCTCAGCAAGCTTTTGTTCATCCTTGACTGGGTCAATGTTTTCTGAGTGCATGGGTTGCTGCTCAATCCTGGTCTCACATATCCAATTTTCTTATACATGCCTGACTGTTCGTCATCTTCCATGGGGAAAATAGTGTTATGGGGTTTCGCTACTGTGATCATTTTGATTGTTGAAGATATCAGAATTGGTGATCTGCATGGTCTTAACTCACAGCTGGTCATGGGCTGACCACCAGCACATTTTTGAAAGACCACCTTCCAAATATTATAAGAAAACAGAAGCAAAAATCAATGTGTGGAAAAAGGGTGACATGTTTTAGTTTTTCTTTTTTTTTTTTTTTTAAAAAAGCCTCTAATGTATTGACTTTCAACATGCCATTCATAGGATTTAAATCTCCATATGGCCATTGAAATTATGAAGAGTAAGTTGCTCCATTTACTAGATGCTATGAGAACTTTGGATGTCATTTCAGGTTGCTTCATGAGAATCTTGATTTTAACTGTGATTATTATTGTACACTTTCTTGTTTGGTTCTCATCATTGCGTTCTTATGCTTGCTGAGTAGGTTGGATTGCCACTTGTGCAACAGTACCTCTCTATGTTTGAGCAGCTAGTGAAAGAGCATTTGCCAAAGCTGGGAGAGCATTTTACCCAAGAAATGATTAATCCAAGCATGTATGCAAGTCAGTGGTTCATAACTGTGTTCTCATACTCTTTCCCTTTCCCTTTGGCTCTTCGAATCTGGGACGTCTTTCTTTATGAGGTATCTAAATATTTGTGCTTCTTATTGTTTTTACACTCTGACTTATCTTGTGCAATACTAACAGAGGAATTAAAATTTAGCTAATATTAGATTTAATGAAATTGTTGCAGTTGGCAGTGGGTCTTAGGATTACACAAAATCAATTTTTGACTAAGTGCTAGATCTGGCCCGGTAGGCCCTGTGAATTTGAAATATGGGACTGAGCCTTATCATGCATTATGTTCAAATTGTGAGACATTTCAAAGAGTCAGTGATTGTAATTAGCATCATTTTTTCTAGTTCATGTCTAGATGTCTAGTGAATTGGTTCATTTCGTATGTTGAAAGAGTGTAATTTGTATTAAAAGATCATCCGAACTCTTTTGCAATTCCTGTCACTTCTTACTTTTGGACCACTTTATGCTGTGATGTATCAGTGAGATGTCAATGAATTATTTCTGCCATGTGATTGCTGTTTGAGTTTTTTTTTTAAAAAACTGTTGTTATTTCGTTTAATATCATAGGATGATTCTGTTAATTCTTGGTCTCTAATGTATTTTCTTGGGATCATTCTAAGTTGCTGATCATTATGCAGGGTGTTAAGATTGTCTTTCAAGTTGGGTTGGCCTTGCTAACATATTGCCAAGATGACTTAGTAAGTACTTTATTTTATTATTTAAAATCTAAAACATGTTCAACTTAATGCAGTTTCTACAATCTAAGAGTTCCTTTTGGTCATCAGGTAAAATTACCCTTCGAGAAGCTTGTACATGCCTTGCGTAACTTTCCTGAGGATGCAATGAATCCAGATACTTTGTTACCATTGGCCTATTCGATCAAGGTTTTCCTCTGTTCCTAATTATTCTTACTATTCAATATTCACTGTTAAGGGCTGCTCCAACCAGGGGAGTCTTTTCTCCCACTTGATACAGAGAGAGAGAGAGCTTCATCTGCTTTCCTTTTTTCTTTATTTTAAACATTTCTTTATCTTTTGTCATTTGTTTCTTTTTTCCCTTTATTTTCTTTCAATGAATGCCCATGTTCCACTGGAGGAAAATTAGGGAAATAATCAGTATATAATATGTTGAAGAAACTCCTCCATTTCTTTCCCTCGTGCCAATGGAATGTGACGTTCATCCATCTTTTTGATTGCTTGGCAGTACCATTTATTATTTTGATGGTTTGGTTATTATTGGACCTCTTTGATTGTTCTCTCTTTGTAAATGGAAAAACATGATGCATGTGATCATTTTACTGTTTTGAGGTGGATTTTCTGTCCTTAAATGATGCTGTCCTGTCTATCAGGAAAGTAAATGGTGACATTTTCATTGAAGTGACTTAAATAATTAAATTTATTGCTAGAAGGAAAAAAAAAAATGCAACAGAATTTCTTCTTATTCTAGTGAAGCTGGCCTTCCTGGGTCACTCTGCATGAGATATCATATGCCTTACACATACTGTCTTCCTCTAAGAACTAATAATTTAGTTGGTGTGTTGGATGCAATTAAATCAAGGATAGCGTTGCATTACCTTTGGGTCATAGTAGTCATCTTTTGGTAATTAAAGCATATATTTTTGTAGGTATCAAAAAGATTGGAGGAACTGCACCAGGAATATGGAAAGACGAACAAGGACTCACCAGAGTCTACTGGCAAGCGGCCCATTAAAGAAAAACAGCCACTGTGGAAGCGATGATTGTTTGTCTATAACATGGAGTTGATGGTAACTTGAAGTTGTATTCAATACCTGGTGTCTAACAATATCCTTCTACCATAGGTGGGGTCGCTTGGGCACTTTAGAGGAACTGCACCTGTACAGAGACTTCTTTGTGCTGATTTTTCTCTCAAGGTTTTTGAATCCTACCCATGAAAAGCAGCATTGTATCTATGCCATGCCATGTCGCAGCATGGTAAGGTAGCGAATTGTTTGGGACAGATTGGATAAGTAAATGTTACATCAATTACTTAACCATCTACATCTTTCTCAAATGCACCTCGATGGCAAATCAGATGGGTTTGAATCTATGTATTTTTTGAAATTTTAACTGAATTATAATCTTATTTTTAAAACTTCTACTTGACCTTAAAAATTTTGTGCGGGGTTCGAGTTAATAATTTGGCTTAGTTTTAATTAGTAAAATTTAAATCATTATCATTAATTTATAAATATATGATTAAATTTTAATTAAAATGATGCATTCCAATACCATAGTATTACTATGTAGATGAATATATGAATTAATGTATGTGAAATAAACAGTAAATTAATCATCATTTTTTTTACTTTATTCATAAATTTATAATCATTGTGAACGACTTTAGCGCATCATTTTTTGTTTTTAATGACTAATACTTAAAATGATATATATATATATATATATTACATAATATTATGACAAGCATTGCACCAATTAGGTCGAAATTCAGATGGGTTGTTAGTACGCTGCATAATCCAATTCTAGTTTAGAACTGGGTTGTATTGGATCTTAACTTAATCGACGCAAATTTGGAAAAGCTCCGCCCAACTTGGATTGCATCGAATAACTTTTAAACTCAATTTTCAAAAGTCTCAACCCAGCTTTGAGTTGAGCCGGCTTTAGCCTAATTCACACCCCTAGATAGTGGCGCATGACTTTTATTTATGTTTTTTTTTTTTTTTTTCCGTATAGATGAGGGAACATGATAAGTGTTCATGTGTCGAATGTGATGTGTATATGTACGGTGATGGATGGTGAAGTTAGGAAGGCCGAGAAGGGCAGTGGAAATGCATGCGTGCTGGTTGGCACAGAAATTTCGTGGATTAAAATTCTTCATTTTCTTGCAAAGCAACCACAGCCTCATGTAAGTGGGATGAGGAGAGGATAAATTCCCAATCTCTAGGAAATTCCAATCCGTGGATAAATTCCCAATCTCTAGGAAATCACAGTCCGTGAGAATGGCTTGAAGAATCCTTGAAAGCACCAACAAAGGCACCTTTCTCTTTGCCCACGACCAAATCTTTTGTATGGACATTAGCTGCTTTCCATCCTTCGGCACCTAAATCTAAATGCGCGGCCACTGGCCTTTGTTCCCTTAGGCGTGTGGTATTTATTGACGAGCAGCAGGTGTGCCCACCTCTCATGTGTCTGCTACTCGACCGTCCAAGCGAGGCATATATGCTGCTGACACCTCCCTCTTATCTGATCATGCAATTTTCAACAAGCAATTTTAAAAAGGTAGATTTCCTAAAAATCCGAAACAGCCAGGGATGGTTGACGAATCTTTTCTTTCTTTTCTTTTTACAATAATGGGAAAAAAAAAAAAAAAAGTTGCGTGTTTGGCGTGTGTAGGGGGGGTGCTTTCCAGCTCACGAATAATGGGGCACTGATGTGGCGGCCCAATCCGCGAAACTAGCATGCTAATTTGTATTTATACATGGAGCTAGCAATCTTAACCCAGATGTGGTGGGCCATTCCTCGACCTTAAAGAATTTATTTGCATTAGTGAGAGGCGGCTGTCAATAACTCGGCATCTTAAATAGCCCATTTGAAGAAATCTCCCAACCTTTGAAAACAACTCACAGATTACTGGACGGTTAAATTTTCACGTATTCCATCAAACATCTCTTTAATCATAATTAATTTTTATTTATTATTATTATTATTATTATTATTATTATGTGTTTGGATAATTTAAAATATTTAAATGTAAATGATAAATGGACATGACATGTATCGACCTTTATGATTGCCTCCCTCGAATCAGTGATAGCGTGTAAGGTTCTCTCGAGCGCATGGCCATTCCATCAGTATCCTGTTTTTGTCTTCTACTGCTTTTTCTCCCTTGTCACTTGTCATGTATGGTATGAAATTCATAATTTACAATCCCACATGGTTTGTATATGTGGTCCTTGTTACTACACATTTGCTTGGGAATTATTAATTGGCAGAGCACATGGCATTGATGAGTTGAACTTGTAGACTTGTTGCACAACTCTAGTTCCAAGGGCAGTGTCATTATGTACATTATACACAACTATAGCCTCTCTTCTTCTTCTTCTTTTTTTCTTTTTTTTAAAAAAAATCTCCCAAGGGTTCCTCGCTCTTTTCGAGGAATTTAATCAAGCGGCATTCACGCATATATCTCCACTTTTCACCTGTAAGATATAATAACTTTCATTAATTTATAAAAAAATCTTAAACATTTGCAAAAATTTGCAATTGTATCAGTTTTTTTAGTAACTAGTAATTAACAAAGAAGGTTTATTTTTTTTAAAATTCTAATGTTCAGGTGAATTGGCAGTTTAAGAGGATAGGCTTAAACAAACGCTTGCGCATTAATGTGCTTCGTAAGAATCGAAAACTATTTGAGAAGATTAGGGAAAATTTTGAAAATTCTAATATTAAATTTACATCACCCCCTTTCTTCTTTATTGGTTTTCATGGTTTCCATGCCATTATAATACCTCTTTTGCCTCACCTATTTTCTCTCCCTTAAAAGGTTTCTACCTCCATTTTCAGTAGAATCTTGTAGTATCCAAATGATTTTATATCATCCAATTTGTATATAGTTTTATAGAAATTATTTTTTTATATTTTATATTTCTATTTATTCAATTAAAAAAATTATGTAATATTTAAAATGAATATTATTCATAAAAATATTAGCCATATATTAAATTAAAATTTATATGAAATAGACTAAGGTTTATCAAGGTACTTTGAAATACTTATTTAATAAATAATATTTTATATTTTTTAATTTTTTTTAAGACTTAGAAAGATAAGTAATGTTAAAGCTAAAGATAATAGAAGCCATTTGGTTTTCAATAAAACTCTTCCTCGTCAGTAAGTTTTGAAATTTAGATAGTAATAAAATGATTTTCTTGATAATTTATATCATAAAAAGTATTTTTAATATATTACAACTAAATAAATAAATAAAATATTATAACTAAATACTTCATAATTTCAGAATTACTTTTAACTAAAGTTCTACTCTGTAAAAAGTGCTGACCGCGGGGCCAATGAGGCAATCGAAGGAATGGGGTGATTTTCCCAAATTCCAAATCATGGGTTCTGCGGCACAGAAATCGCAGTAATTCCGAACTGCATGATAGCTGTCAAACACAAAATTATTCTGCAATTTCCCAGAAAACTAGCGGTGGAGAAACGACCGGGTACAACATCTACAGAAGACTAGCATACAACTCCTGCTCGGGTACAAATTTTGTTCTCCAATGCCAACTGAAAATGTGCCTGTTGCATGAAAACCCAAGTTAGCCTGTCCAATTGTTGGAACCCAAACAGGATCGGCCACTACCAACAATCAGCCCCGATCTAACAATCACAGCGTCCAATCAAAGGGCATTTCTCACAGGACTAACATTATCTATTATTTTCCACACTTTGACCGTTCATCAGAAAGCATAAACTGAGAAAATGAGGAAAAATAGAATGAAAGAAAATAAAATTTGGTTGGTTTGCAAGATTTGGAAAGGTTGGCTGCATTGCCGGTGTGCTTGTGCATGAAACATGTCACTTGGCCCGAGTAGCGTATTGTTTCCCCCACAGCTAAGATGACCGAGAGAACCGTGGTGGTCCAAAACGGCATCGCCTTAAGCTGCGTGAAAACGCCGCGAGAACCTCATCTCCTAATTACGTGGTCCGCAGGCATTGCTCCTTTAGGAGACGCTTACTTTTCTTGCCTACCTCATGATTCATGAAATCACCCCTCTCCAGCTAGGGATAAAAACATAAATCGATTTATATCCAAATGGGCCAATTAAATATGTGATCTAGAGTCTCTAAAAATTTCTAGCCACTAATGTTGACACTTCAGCCAAGAATAATAATAATTTTTTATTTTAAATTAATTTATCATATGAATATATCAATAATAGTTTATCAAATTTGAATAACGGATTGGATTTGTCGTATGAAGTATTCGTAGATGTCTCTGCATGTAGAGTTTTGTATGGACACGCTGTGCTTGTAGGACGCTAGAACCATCCGCGAATCTGCAGAATTGAAATGACGTTAACGCCCTTGACAGTGAGAGATGGATTGACGCCAGCCGCGAGTCCGGATTTGGTGCCGTCCAGTAGTTTGAGGCATAAAGGATTTAGTAGCCGACTTGGCCTCCAATTCTGTTCAAACTTCAAAGAGCATACGTTAGGTCATATCAATCTCGGCCATCCATCGAGGAAAGTAGATCAGATGATCCTGGCCGTTTAATGTACCAAAGTGCCTGTTAGTTTCCCAAATTGAATTTGGAAATGTGATGTCTACGATTTCTTTGGTCATGAATCGGCTGTAAATGTAGTACCATGCCCAGATTTAGGCGCGTTTTTCACCAGAAAAAACAAAGGCCAAGCTCCGTGACGGAAACGAAAACGGAATATGGCTTCATACTCTAGCGGCCAATGTTACATTGTAAACGGTCATTTATGTTTTACATGGGTTGTGCGAACTATCCAAATCGAGGGGAAGGAAATACGAATTAACTTCATATGTAAAATTACATAAAAAAAATCAATGTTTATCAGATCATGGAAATCATTGGCAAAAACCAAATGTCGAAACTTTTTTCAAATGAGTTTCGATAGATCATTGTACACAATCTCTCAAATTTCTTAGTTTTACCTTTTTAACTAAATCATGGCCTTTGAAAGGGTTTGTTTTAACAAGGCCCGCGTGTCATGGGTGATGGTCTGCCGGAGTATTAAAAATTACCGAATAAAGTGGATTCTGTGAACGGTTATTTTAAGAAAGACCAAGGGCAATTACGGTAACATGCCTCCTATAAAGTGGGGTCTCGTGCTAAGCAAAGCCGCCTCATATTTCCCTGCTCTAGCGCTCGAATCGTTTGGCTCTGCTCGTCGTTTCCTCCTTTCTAGGGTTTCTGCTGCGGTCGAAGGATATCTCCAGCAGATTGTGTGAACGGTCGAAGGGATTTCGGTATCTTATTTCTTCCTTGTCAATCGCGGTTTCATCTTTGTAAGTGTTATGCTCTTCAAGGTTGCTTTGAATCTTGTTGTTTGACCTCTTTTTCCGTTATTCTTATGTATGCTTTTGAGTTCTCCATTTTTCAGAGTTTGATTTGGGTTTCTATGGATTTTAGTGTTTCTGTTGGTTGTTTGAAGATGTGAGATTCGTGTCATTCAATGGTGTTTTTAAGGAAGGTTGTAGGGTTTTGTTGCGTTTTTTCAATGAATTGGTCTTTTTAATTCCTTTGTTTCGCTATCTCGTAGTTGTAATTGATTTTTGTTTTTTGGCTTTAATTTATTTTCGGTGTAGGATATGATTATTTTCTCGTAATCGTTTTAGATCGTGGTTATTTTATCTTTACTAGCAGAAAATTTTATGCGTTTTTCATTTCTTTTTTCAGTTATCCTTTTCATTCCATTGTTTTTTTTTTGTGATTTAGTTATTATCTCTTTCACTCTTTACTATACTGAAAGATATCCAAAAAATGTTTCTTGGGCGTTTGATTTTCTCCTAATTGTTATGGATTTTCCATTTTTTCCGAGAAAAATCTTCTGGTTCGTATGATTTTTTTCCCGTCAGATTTAAGCTTGTAAGCTTTCTTTATTGTTCTCATATTGTGTATATTTCAGTTGAATTGAAGTTAGGGGTTCAGGGCCCTTCAGGCTTGGGATCCCATGGATGTTACGTTCTTGCCTCAGATGTTCTTAACCTTTTCAAGGGAATATTGTGAATCATACTTGATGCTTTAATGTGGTTGTTGGCATTAATTCATGATTTTTGTTTATGGCTTTCCAGGGAAGGCTGAATGTTCTAATGGAGACAAAAGGTGGCAAGAAATCTAGTAGTAGTAATTGTTTATATTATGAAGCTCCTCTAGGCTACAGCATTGAATACGTTCGACCTCATGGTGGCATCAAGAAATTCCATTCCGCTGCTTACTCCAACGTAAGTACCCGAGATTTTAATCTTTTTATTGAACAAATATATTCCTGTAACCTGTAACATTTCTTTGGCCTAAGTGAAATCTGGACCAAATTGCCAAAGCTTGTGCAGTATTTTGGCATGGCCAGAGTGTAGTGGGATACACCAGGGCTTTTACTCATGCCAATTTACTTCGCCGTGTTTATTGTTTAGAGTACTGATTACCCATTGATGGTTGTATCTGATTCTTTCAATGCCTATATATGTCTCACTTGGCCAAACCCTTCTGAAAAGCGTTGGTGTACCCAAACAATAACTTTTATCAAGTTTCATCTACATCATGCCAGTGCTAGCATTGTTCAGATAGACCAGAAATTCCAATTGGAGTTCAGCCATAAGCCTGGGCAGAGGAGGAGCGAGCAAAATAGAGCCTTTATGGATTTTTCTAAAATTCTGATTTCTGTATACTTGTTATCATTGACATTGTTATTCTTCATTCTGCTAACCATGTTTTGAATCATCTATCTCATTTTTGCAGTGCGTGCGGAAGCCATCCTGACGCTCCTAATCCGAAATAAACTCCTAAAGTGCTCTGTAACCTATAGCTACTTTTAATCTTGTTTTCTCCTTTCTACCTCTTCTCACATCGTCATCTGCTCTTGGCCGTTTGTTCTTGTATTTGATAAACAGAGATGGCCTTGCCAAGCTCTGCAATTGGATTCGAAGGTTATGAAAAGAGGCTTGAGATCTCATTCTTTGAGCCATCTGTATTTGCTGATCCCCAGGGCAAGGGCCTTAGGTCACTCTCCAAATCTCAACTTGATGAGATATTGAAGGCAGCTGAGTGCACTATAGTGTCCTCCCTGTCCAATTATCACCTAGACTCTTATGTCTTGTCTGAGTCCAGCCTCTTTGTTTATCCCTACAAAATCATTATCAAGACCTGTGGTACCACAAAACTGCTGTTCTCTATCCCTCCAATTCTTAAACTGGCAAAAGCTTTGTCTCTCTGTGTGAAGGCTGTTAGATACACTAGGGGAAGCTTCACATTCCCAGGGGCACAGCCATTTCCTCATCGCAGCTTCTCAGAGGAGGTTGCCATCCTAGACAGCCACTTTGGCAATCTTGGATCTGGAAGCAAGGCATATTTGATGGGCAGCCTCATCAAATCCCAGCAGTGGCATGTTTATTCTGCTCGTGCAGAATTGGTTAAGAGCGATGATGATGGGCCACTTTGCACTCTGGAGATGTGCATGACAGGTCTGGACCGGAAGCAGGCATCTGTCTTCTACAAGACTGAAACGAGTTCGGCAGCTGAGATGACCAGCATCTCAGGCATACGGAAGATTCTGCCTGATTCTGAGATATGCGATTTTGAGTTTGATCCATGCGGATACTCCATGAATGGTATTGAGGGAGCTGCCATTTCTACAATCCATGTCACTCCTGAAGATGGTTTTAGCTATGCAAGCTTTGAAGCTGCCGGTTATGATGCCAATGCTGTTGACCTTGGTCAATTAGTGGAGCGGGTGCTCACCTGTTTCAGGCCGGCAGAGTTTTCAATCGCAGTCCATGTGGATGTAGCTGCAGGCATAGAGCTTGGATGGGCTGGAGTGGAAGTGGAGGATTTGACTGGATATGTTTCTGGGGAGAGGAGCATGCAGGTACTGGGAGAGGGTGGGTGCCTGGTCTACCAGAGTTTCAAGTCGGTTGGCTGTGGCTCTCCAAGGTCTATCCTTAAGCGCTGGGAAGAGGAAGAGGAAGAGGATGAGGAAGAAAATTCAATTAAGCATTTTAGTAGTTTCCTTTAGTATGTTGTTTTGCTATCGGTGTGGATGCTAGTTTCCTTTATTTTGTTATTTTGCTTCTGCTGTTGGATGAATAAGACGACGATCATTGGGGGGTGGTGGTTATGGTTTTTCATTCAGACAATATCTGTTTTTATGGTTCATCTATCTATCTTATTGTTGCTTTCTCTGATTTACTGTGTTCTTCATGTTATGGTGGTCCTGAATGAGCTCATGTATGCTTACTTGATTCGCCCTCGATTGCGTAGGATGCTAGCGGCGGCAACCACCTGTAATCTTTCAGCGAAGCTGAATTGGTGGTCTAGCTGGCAATATTGAGGTAGGATCCCTTTAGGAGGAGCATGGGAAAGCCAAGAAACTCTTAGCAGTGGGTGGCCTTTGAAGACTTGCAAGTAGGCGTAGGAAAATTCGACAATGCTGTTTTTACTAATGTTGAAAATTGCACGGTCGAGCCTTCCAACGTTCCAAACATCATCTAATCCGATGTTAAGACCATCTTTCTATTTGTATTTTGACACATGGCCCAGCGATGCATGTACACCAAACATATAAAATATAAGAATTGAAAAATCGAGAGCACTGTTACTGCTTACCAGGCTCAGTTATGCTAATGTCATTCTGCTGACATGGATTGAACCCCATGGGAGCCTGGTCTTTTAGTTTTCTGAAGATTGTAGATCCTTCAAGAGGTTTTGCATTGAAGATATGAATAGTCTAAAAAAACACAACGTTATTTTTCGCTCTAAATTCTCTATAATGAATTATACAAATTTTGTTCCATCCCCCTGGGTTCATGTGTTCGAAGGTCTTACTTGTTCTATTCCCTGGATTTTGGAAGGTTTAAGCGGCTATGGATGGGAATTTTAAAATAGCTTATGGATACCTTAACGGCACATCATTTCCGATGCTTCAAAAATTCTACAATAATTGAAAGATTGATATCCTTTTTTAAATTGTCCATTTTCAAAATAATTGAAAGATTGATATCTGTTTTTCAATTGTTAGGAAAACGTGAAAGTCCTTCAAAATAACAAAAAGAGCAAGAACATTGAGTGGTCGCGCCTTAGAAGCCTTGTCATCTGCTCATGACAATGGTTTTGGTTTTAGCCTAAAATGAGATTCAAAACGAAGAAACAAGAAAAATGAGATCGGGCTCATTTTTCGTAGGGCCATGCATAATGCAGACAAAAGAAGATTTAAGACTGCGGCCCTTGAAAAAAAAAAGTCTTGGGTCATTTTTATTGTTCTCTTTTAATGCCATAACGATACTGCTGATCGATCTGGTGTCCCATCTTCTGCACGTGGTCTTGATATCTGATACAACCAAGATTGCATGGAACCCACAGTATACTAGTATAGTCAACTTGACTAGATGCGTTCCGTCCTCAGCTACCAGTTACTTCAAACAAGCAAAATACAAATGACCCCATAGTTATAGCGTTTCACACTGTGTCTCGGCTGTGAAGGCTTAGCATCTACAGAATAGAATATCAACCAGTGAAAATATTTTTGCATGCATCCTTCAACAACTCAGAATGTTACATAAAATGTCAAAAATATTTCACATTTAACGAACGTGGAGGCCAATGAATGCTATTATCGGCTCCGCTTTAGAGTGCCATCAGTAAATAAAGTCATAAGCATATTGCAACAACCTGCAATGGTTAATTTGATAATTTGCATATCCAAGATTGGACCCCATGAGGTCCTCCAGATTAACTCAGTATGGTCGAAACTTCCTTGCAGCTCTCAACTGCTGTATCCGCTTCTTGTCCTGCTCAAATTTGCTCTGCAGCATCATAACCTCTGCAAGAAAGAGAACATATTTGCATTAGAAAAGAAGGCATATCGAACCACTCTTTAGACAGACATTCAAATTTTCTGTCTTCTTCCCCTTTCCTTCTTTTCTGTTTTTGTTTCTAAGGCAAGGAACATTTCCAAAAGAGAGTGCTCACATACATGGTCAGGACTGAACTGATTAATTGCACCAGAATATTTTGTACTTAATGGTCCGTTAAATTTGAAATATATCATTCACCCTTATGTTTGTTTTCTGCAATTTTCTGGGCTCCAATAGCATACATTAATGGTGCATCAGTAGTCCTCTTTAGATGCATGAAAAAAGATGTCCCATCCAACTTTAACTGGCTATGGATTTCCTTTCCTTTGATCAATAATTTACTTGATGAGAAAGTTATAAAAGGGCATTATCTTTAGAATAAGGCATACCATTCCTCTGAGATTCCCGTCTTTGAAAATTGTAGAAGTCCAAAGCAACTCCTTTCTTTTTCTTGTTGGCCAATTTATCCAGCACAGCAGCCTCGGCAACTGAACCTACAGTAACTCCACTTTCAGAATCTGTTGTCTTCTTCCTTCCTTTGTGGTGTTTGACAATGGTCCATCCCTCTTCTGCTATACGGGCCTCTTTTTCTTTCCCTGCCTGCAGAGCCAGAGGATACAGAATTAATACTGAAACCAGGCCTAAATTTGATATTAAAAGGCTACTTATCAGATTTTTAATGGATGTTGAAACAGCAGAAACATAATTGTAGCAGTTTTCATGATGCACAGACAACTAGATGCATTTGCATGCAAAAACAGGTAATAAGGGATGCATTGGAAAAACGTTATGTATGGCTCCCAAAGAGAATGCATCTATCCATCTATCTATCAATTGACCTATTGGCCTTCCATGCTGTCTTCAGTCAAAAGAAAGTTCTTCCTTACAACTCCACCACCATGTTCATCTTCTGCCCTCTTGTAACCTTCCACTTGAACTAACTGGTGCAGTTCTTGCCAGTCATTGGACGTGACCAAATTAGTGCAGTCCATTTTCACAATCATACTATTGCTCCAGCTGCTCCCATGCTCAGTCATAATTGTTCATTTCTGATTACCTTTTTCCTTGATACCATCCATCTCATATTTCAAGCTTTTGGCCATCCACATTCATTCAAAAAGCTGATCTTTGACCAGCAAACACTCATCCCAATATATTATGATTATGCTCATGCTTTGTTCCTAGAACACAACAACACTCCATGAAGAACAATAGTTATTCTGCAATCATCCAGCATTAGCCAAACAAAAGATAAAAAAATGATGAATGAGAGTTTGAGCCATCTGTCTTATTGTCCTTATGGCAGTCATGCCAACCTTTCAGCGCCCCAATAGTGGTGAGATAAAAAATGACAGGGTTGGACAGTAAACAGTTGAGAATAAAAGATACCTGTTCCTCTTGTTCCTCATAAGCAGTTATGAAGTCGTCAATTCTCTGCTGCAATATCTTCAGACCAGGTCTACTTTTATGGTATTCAGAAATCCATTCTGTTAAAGAAAGGAAAAAATTAGTTAGCTAGGGATCTTATAATAAAGAACTAATAACCAGATACAGGAGAAATGCAAAAAGGAAAAAAAAATATTATGCATGTCATTTTTATGCCTAATCACTAATCAGAATCAGCCCATTGAAGGGGACATTTGGCGTTGCATGAAGGTGCATAAATGCACATGCACAAAACACAGTCCAGTGGACTCCAAGTCTCCACCACCTGCCTTTTGATAGTTTAGTCTTAATCAAGCAACGACTTGCATTGAACATGGACAAATATACTACTAGTCCGGTTCAAATAACCTATACAGCTATTGAATTCAACACAATTTTTTTAAAAATGTACTGCACAGTCTGTGCACATGGAATGCTTCAAAAATTGGGAAGCCAGAATCTAAAGATCAGATATTTTCAGAGAAGCACCTATGAACATTATTCCAACAATCTCAATTTAATAATGTATCCACTGAGCTTGTTCCATGAAACAATACTTTGAACTTTTGGATTTTTTTTTCTGGTTTACTTGGGTGCCACCATTTGGATCTTTATGATCACCTGATCAATTCAATCCTCCAAATATTATGACTGGGACAGAACCACAATCCAGCAACTACTAGATAAAGAAATGAATGAGTAATAATACAATATGGAAGGTTTGATTATAACTTGTGCCACAATTTACATTTTATAACAAGGTGAATTAGACTCAGTAAGGATCATGTGAAGTATCTTCTAGGTGGGAGGAGGACATTTCTAACAACTCGAGGACAATACACCAACTGAAAAGCAGAAGGTGAATATCATCAAAGCAACAAGATCTAATATGCAAGCAAAACAGAGCAATGTTTTGGTATATGATCAACAACAACAACTGATTGGTTACAAGCCAAAAAGATTAATTCAAATGGGGGACTGCTAAATCTTCAGTAATTGCCCTAAGAATCTAAATGGCCAAATTGACAGATGAAATAAAAATATCCAGGTTTAGCATGATGACTGAAAGATTGCAAGAAAAGGGTAACATATGCCATAACAACAATAAAAACTTTTGAGGGAAAACAAGAGGAAAGTAGGATGAAAAGATTCTGCCAGCAAGTTGATAGCATTTACAGAAATCTCAAGAAGCAAAAACCTATCCAATAATATTTATTTCATGCCTCGTGAGCTAGCAAAGAATAAATCACCACAAGACAGAAGTATTTGCTGAAGTTATGCATGGGATTCCATGCTTCTGCGCTGCAATGGGGTAGCAGGACACTCCATGTCTATGATATTACTTGTCACAATAAGCAATTGGTTGCTGAAGGGGTGGACAGAGATGGGTTCTTTGCTTCTTCCATTCATCAGAAACTAAAACTACAATAGAGCTGACTCATGGTGACTAAATTGAGATGGAAATATTTATTAATTACTTTGAATGCTTGCACCTTTTGGAAGAAAACTCTTTTGACATTCATGTGGGCATCTCGAAGGAATTATCCCAATGATCACATCTTTTGTTCTAGATTCTAAATCATGATAGAATACATTATTAGTATCTTTCTATTTTTTTTCATCAAATAAGAGAAGCCAAGTCTCTTGTAAGTAGATGA
>JAYJMB010010083.1:23853-49568 GCA_036873735.1 Pouteria campechiana
ATGATAGAATACATTATTAGTATCTTTCTATTTTTTTTCATCAAATAAGAGAAGCCAAGTCTCTTGTAAGTAGATGAACTAGATCTGTGTAGTGGGCACATCTATTGTTCTGATGGACAGTACTTCCACCCATTACCTCAGATAAACTTCCTATTTTAGCCAATTAAAAATGATGGGAGGGAGGGAGGGAGAGCCATACTTTTCATTCCTCTGGAGTCATCCTCATCCCCTGAATTAATAAAGTAAACCTCATCCTCTTCAACATCAGTTTCCTTTTCCACTTTCGTTCTTTCTTTTGTTGCCACAACATCATCTGTCTTTTTCTGTTTTCCAGATTTCTTTGACATATCTAATTGCAATACATAGGAGATGAAGAATAAGAAAAGATGTTCAACTGATCTATCACACATCTAATAACAATATACGGGAGAAGAAAAAGTATGGAAGATGTTCAGCTCAACTATTGAACATAATCATTCTGTCTCTTCCTATAGCCTTTTAAGACTTGTTGTTATGCCTGTTTTGACACTGGTTTCATCAAACCAAGTAGAGACCTTAGTTTTTGTCTTGGACTGGTTTAATTTCTTTGCATCATGATCATTACTGATTCCTTCAAAAAAAAAAAAAAACTTGTTGATTTGCTATCATTATAATTTATGAAAAACAGAAAAAATAAAATGATAAATTATTTGTCATTAAAAAAATATGTTGCTCTCCTACTTGATCCAAATCATGCTTTCAGACTTGGAGTGCATCTATGTGCACCCTTAAAATTGAGATCCCTAATCAAAGCAGCTAATTTGAATCCATCAAAGGCGTGAGGGGCTCATCTAAAGTGCAAGAGCTGGGGACAAGGTCACAGAAACAATAATGAGGGGAAGTTCTGTAGCAGCATCAGTGGCAATAGTGACAATGCATAGGGCGAGAGGGAAGAATGGTTGGCTCCACATGGCTCCACAACTATATTTGAATTTGAAACCATTAGAGATGAAGTAATAACATCATATATAGACAAGATCCGAACTTGAGATCTTGATGGATAAAAGACTCCTTTGAATTCATATGATTTGCCAACTAGTCTTTTAGACATTATAACATGATCCCAATCCATGAAACATATTAAAATTATCAATTTCAGCCTAAAAGAAGTAACATGGAGATGAAAGCACAGAAAAGTCACACTACCCACATTTGACATCGTTGACATGGTCTCTGTTCTCACAGCCAAAGTTTCAGGGTAGTGACAATTTCGGAACTTGAGGGATAAAAGATTCTTTTAAATTCATACGATTTGCCGACTAGTCTTTTAGACAGCATTACGGGATACCCAATCCATGAGACATATCACAACGAACAATTTCAGCTTAAAAGAAGCAACATGGAGATGAAAGCACAAAAAAGTCATACTACCCACATTTGATATCATTGACAGGGTCTTCGTTCTCACAGCTAAAGTTTTCAACTTCAGTTCCTTTCTCCCTTCTCCTTTTCTTCTTTGCTGTTGATTTTCTTCTTTGCTTTTCCTTGTTCACCTGCTTTGGTTGGTTTTCTGGTAACACCATTGGCTGCTGAATTAGCACAGTTTACACTTGGAAGAGGAATGCGACATAGCACAAAAGAGCCATCCTTATAACCACTCTCACTAAAATATGTTAACTCCAAAAATTCAATTGACATCCCACTAAAAGCAATGCACAGTAGAGTATAAGACAGAATGCAAGAAGAAAAAAAAAAGCTGCAGGTTTTCACTATTATTTATGTCCTTTGCTTTTGTATTATGAATTGAGAAAAGTTCAACTGAAATTTCCTAGTAAGGATACATGCACAATTGAATACTTTATGCATACCTTTCAAGATTTCTGGGCTATCTTTGTTTACTGAAGGAATATCATCACCTTTCTGAAGTTCATCAAAACCTTCCTTCTTCAATAACTTCTTCAATTTTTTCCGTTCCTTTTCCCCGCTACTTCTATCTCTTCTTGACCTTCGATCTGAAGAAGCAAAACAGGTGTAGGATGTAAAGAAAAAGAAAAAGAAATGTGTATCATTTTTGCGTGAAAAGAAGAATAACACTACATCCTAGGTTAACCATGGGATAATAATACATAAAATATCAGTTGGGTATACAACCCAAATGGCACAAGGTCTGTCGAGAATTATCCCCTACCACTGTACAATGCTCATACAGTGCTCCTTCAAACACAATAGCACGGCATTTTTTCCCCTCCCAAATCTAATAAGATTATCAAACAAACCCGCCCCCCTACCCAGTAAGAGTAGAAGCAAAAGGCATGACTCACCCATTACAAAAATTTCAACTTTCCTGAATAAAAACCCGAGATCAAATTCAAACTCAAATTTCTGACTGCAGATGTTGTAGATAAGTGCGTGGTGATTGGTTTGTGGTCAGTTTTCCAGCCAAGAACGAATTTTTGCGATTGCTAGACGAGTACAAAATTTCCAAATCATTCACCTGAGACAATTAAGTAGCTATTAATACAACTTCGCTCCAAACACACAAAAGCCAGCTACGCAGGAACGTTTCACAGTGAAAGCTTCCCTTTTGGACTAGCGCTGGGACTCCCGCCACCTCCTGCGCGCGGGGGAGCGGAAGAACAGCAGCAAGGAAGAATGAGAATGCGAAATGGAAGAACGGAAAGAAGAAAGACGAGTACCTGGAAGGCAAGAATCCCGCAATTTGCATAGACGGAGTCTGATGCACGGCCGCCATTAGGTGGTTTTTTAGGGTTTTGGCGGTCGTTCTCCTCCTGCTGCGGCGCGGCAAGGGATGGAGGAGGTAGGACATGAAATGGCTCACACGTGCCAAATTCGTGGCGTGTCAATTTGATGAGCACAGGCGAAAAATTATCGTCGCATCACATCGTCGTTGGGCACCTTTCAACGGATTGGATCTTCCATACGGGTGTTATGGGCCTCTTATCAATCACATCATCAACACATCCGAGCCACTTGAGGATCTTTGACGGTGACATTTTACATGTAACTGATCTAAACCGTCAGATTGGCTGGCCAAGTAGGACATGTATCACCAAAATTTTTAATCAAAATATTTGCGATTTCATATCTTTGTTCTAAGATTAACTGCCCGATCGAGTCACTTAAAAAGCCAATTGGACACACTACGAATGAACGTGTATGAACCATGGAAGTCCGCCGGAGTATTAAATTTAGTTCTTTCCGTAAAACCCTACACCGCAACGAATTCCCTAAACCCTCCTTCCGCGGCACAAGGCGTCCTTTGGCGATCGAGACAGAGAGAGATGGCGAGCGACAGCGAGACGGAGAAATCGCAGAAGGAGAAGAAGAAGATGTTGGCGTTGGCTCCAATAGCGAAGCCCCTTGCTGGGAAGAAGCTTTGCAAGCGAACTTACAAGCTCGTCAGAAGAGGTAATACGTCTGCTTGTGTTGTATACAGTCATGAAGTGCATTTGTGCTCGGTTTCTTTGAGGCATAATTGTGTAGATCGATAGGGCAGAAAGGGTCTCTTGAGAGTTTTTGGGCATACCACATAGGCCTCAATGAAGCCAAACATGCTTTCTAAGTCCCGGCATTCAAGACTCCTATGCCAGACAGAATGACCTCCCGGCATTGGAAAGGTCTTCATTATATATTATTAGTATAGATACGAAACTGCTTCTACAGTCGATCCTAACATCAGACAACAGGGGAAGTAGAAGGACGAATAACCAATTGTGGGGCTTGGTAAAATCAATCTACCAGGGAAGGAACATGGAAAAGAAAGGTCAAACTCTATATCATTTTGCCCCTTAGCTGTTGGAGGCCCTAAGTGGTCAGATCTTTCCTCCTGTATGTACCAAGTGCTACCCCTCGATTCACTCACTTGTATGAAACAGAAAAAGAGTTGTAATAAAAAAACCCGAACTACTCTATCTGCCCTGCCTATTGGCGTGGAATTCTCTTTGGTTGGCAGATCGCATAGTAGGGTCCAGCCCACAGAACCCTACAGGCATGGTCCTTGGTTCCAGGGTGAGGCCAGTTCGAGTTTGGTTAAGTTGGACTGGTCAGCTGTCCGTTGATTGTTAGAGGTGCTGTCCCAAGTCCAATTCTTTTGCTTTGTCAATTCACATCATTTTTTATTTCTTTTTGGTTTCTATGCTGCCGATACAATGGAAAAGAATTATTGATTATCTGAGCAATCACTGGCTCCACTCATCTAAAAAGATAAAAAATTTCAGTTATCTGTTCCATTCAGCAGCTGGATGTCAAGTTCCGCATTTGAACATCTCAAGCCATTTGATCATTTGTCCTTCTAGAGTTGATTTTGTAAATTGTGGCGATTGATTGAATGGAGTGAATCATCAAATAGCAATTGATCTTGGTAGGCAGCAACAGATTGCAGCCACCATCAGCACCTTTTACCAGGCAGCAACTTGAAATCCCATGATACAGCTGCAAACAAAGATTAACAGCTGTATGAGTCTTTCTAAAAATGATTATGTGTGAAATTTTAATCTGGTCTCTGATGTACTGAGTTTCCTAGATGTGCCCAAGATCAATTCATGGTGATCATCTTTTGATGGAAAGTCATCAACTTTGACAATGCTTAACAAGCTTTCAATTTCTTTTTAAAAAAAGATTATTGAAATTAGGTTTAATAAAATCTAGGTGTTGAATTACTGTCTCTTGCAATTCTCTTCCCATGTTTTTTTACTCACTGTATTGCAAAATTGTTGCATTGGGGTTGTTGGCTTTCAGCTTCAGAGATCAAATGTTTGAAGAGAGGTGTAAAGGAGGTTGTTAAGAGCATCCGGCGTGGTCACAAAGGGTGAGATTTGGACACATCCTTTCAAATTATATGAGTGGATAGTGCTAGGATAAGCTGTCTATGTTTAGCTTTTTATCATAATGTCCTGAATGTGCACTTTGAATAGGGATGTGGTCCTGGCTAATGGTTTTTGTTGGCTGCAGATTGTGTGTAATAGCTGGAAATATTTCCCCAATTGATGTGATCACTCATGTACCCATCCTATGTGAAGAAGCTGATATCCCATATATTTATGTTCCATCAAAGGAGGTAAGATGTGATATCTTCCCATTCATCAAATTAAAAAAATTACTCTCATTTTTCTGCCCCTTCTCCCATGCTTTTATATGCATGTGCAAAGCATGGCCTATATAGTGTCTGTGATCTCTACAAACCTCTTAGGAGCATCTAGTTGCATATGATTTGTTGGCATCCACATCTCTATCTTATCCAGGATCCAAGTCCTGCATTTATTCTATTCATTGCCACAGAAGGTAAAAAAAAAAGAACTCAATTATTCAATAATCATTAGTCTGAATGTGGAAATGTGAAAGCGATTAACAGTTTCTAGTATCTTGTCTAGTCCCCAATTTCTGATTTGCCTGATTTCTGTAATTTGACTTTGACACTGAAGGATGGTTGGCTTATACCTAGCGGATTTTCTAGATAGTTGTAGATGTAGTTATGTATAAATGCCACTACGCACACCAGTTGTTTTCATACATCTTGCCATAAGATAATTTCTCATTGTCATGTTGGCTATTAACAATATCGATTGTCTGAAAAAACACATGGATTGGCTGATAATAGACCATTGGTTTGTTTGTACTACCTAGTACTTGATTCTGAACTCTCAAACTCAAACAAAAATCAGAAAACTGCAGCCTGTTTTATGGCAAAAGCAGTGCTATTCTTCTTTGATATCAGAGCTTGATAAGCTACTGTTTGGGATCATAGCTTATAGGGGAGTTGTGATACCGTCAACAGTGAATACTAATAATTTGTTTAATCCCCATATTGTCCATGTGTCTTTACTAAACTCTGGATTAATATTTGATTGAGAAAGGATAGCACATCCATTGACTAAAATTTCATTCTGACTCCATAATTATCTCATTCTCATTTTGTGCACAATCACCATGCTTTCAAGTAGAGTGCCACTCAAGCTTCACCTGATGTGGGAACGTATGAAAAGTGCCCATGGTCATTGTTATATTAATTAAACTAGAACCAATTCAAAAATCAAGATCATGCATACCATTCTATGCAAGCCCTATTCTCCTTGCTAAACTGTTTTTTGCCCTTTTTAAAATTTTTGCCCTGTTTCAGGACCTTGCCACCGCAGGAGCCACAAAGAGGCCTACATGCTGTGTGTTGGTGCTAACGAAGCCCACGAAGGGGGAACTAACTCAGGAAGACCAAGAAAAACTTACGGCAGATTACACGCTAGTTGCAGCAGATGTGAAGGAACTTGCGTCTTCACTTTTTTGAAGCGAGAAGAGCGGAAAGCACATTGCATTATTTTTGTAACTTTTTCAAAAGATACGCACTTATTTTAGCTTAGGTCCTTTGGAAGCATGTATTGTATTTCCATTCTTTGCTAGTAGCAACATTTCTATTACTATTTTGGTCATGCATGCGTGTTCTGGGGTCTGACAAATTCTGTTCTGATAGAGAGGGCCAAACTCAAGCCAAAATAGGTTGGAGAAATGGCAAAACTGAGTTGTCAAAATCCAGTTCAATACCACTGAATTTGTCTGGCTATCCCACAAGATTTCTCTGCATCTCTTCATTTTTTTTCTCTCATTTTAGAATTTAAAATATTTTTTATATATAATATAAATATTTATTTAAAATTATCATAATTAGAATTATCAACTCAAATTTACTACTTCGATCTTGTCAGCTCAGATCTAAAGAGTTTTTGCAAACAGGATTAAGGTTGGGTTGCCACAGGTTAGCCTGGTTTTAGCCTGGTTTTTGCACTTACTCTCGACTCCCTCCCAAACTCATTTACATATAAATATATAAATGATATAGTAAATGGTTAAGTATTTATATTAGCAAAGATATAGCCTTTAGCATTTGTAAGTTTGATTTCATAGATAAATACGATCAGAAATACTTGAAAAGCCCTGTTTCTAAAGGTAATACTGAAGATAAATACTATCAGAAATACTTGAAAAGCCCTGTAAAAGTAATGATGTTTACTCCCTTCACTTGTTTCTACCAGGTAGGCCTCCATAGAATTTATTCACAACGAAATGAAAATTTTATTTAATTTTATTTTCAGTTTAAAGAATGTATGCAGTGTAATGCCCTTTACAATGTATGGTTTTTTTTTCATATACTAAATTAGCTTTGCTAATTTTTAAAATTTTTGTATGAGTTAGTACATGGATGTTCTTTTAGTTGAACCCATTTTAAATGAGTTGAAACAATTTTAATTTAAGAAATGTTTCAAAACTCTAAGTGTAAGGTATGGCTTTAAGAAGAATTGAAAATAAGAAATGCGCTTTCTTACCTAAGCTAAAAACAACATGCATTTTTTTTTCTTTCCATGTTATTGATTTCATCTTTATATGCCTACATTTACCCTTAATCAATTTTCCTTTTTCTTTTATTATGATATTTCCATCTATTTCTCTCTCTGCCTTTATTTACCATATTTGGCATCACCACCGAAGAGTTCAAATCGGGTCAGGGTTTGATGTTGAATAATCTAACCTATCTCCAATTAGAATTGGAGTGTACTCTAATTTCGACTGATTTAAGTAGTATTTTTATGATTCCATGCAAATAAATATAATTATATACCTTTTATTTTAATAATTTCATTATTTTTTTGAATCTTAAACATAAAATTGAAAAATAATGTATTAAAATTCTTGATAACCATTCATATGTTCATGATGAAGTAGAAAATTAATAAATTATCTTTTATCACAAATAGACTAATTCATATGTATATTCACACCAACGATAACATCATTTTAGCTAAAATGGAATCCCATATTTATAAATCAATGGAGTTAATTTAAAATTTATCAAAATTATTAATTAAAATTAACCTAAATGGTTAACCTGAACCACCCCAAATTTTTAGAATTGGGCTAAAATTAGAATTGGTTTGAAGTTTTAATTGAAGGAACAATGATTTTTTCTAAAGGCTAGTGCTGGTTGAAATGAAATCGTAAAATCCATTAAAACACCCTGCCGCGGGCGGACGAACAGAATCCATTATTCCCCTGATTTGAAGCAGAAGGGAAGCCTGGATACTAAGCTCACCCGTCTTTCATGTCGTCACGTTGGTCTTCTGCAACGCGTCCGCTCCGTTTGGTGTTTTAGTCTTTCTCGTTCCTGTCAAGGCAGGTGAGAGAAGCTGCATCTCTTTCTGTTTTCAGCTTATCTGGAATGTGGATTCAGTAATCACTGTTTGATTTTTTGCCCATCCGTTTATCCTTTTCTCTTCGTTCAATGAACCACACAAAACCTTGATGAATACAACTGAGAGAGATTACTGCCACCCAATTCAGAATGTGAAATCCCCAGCTCAGAAAGTAGATTTTTCGGGGTAGTGCGTGCGACTTTGGATTGATTGGTGGTTAGATGCTTTTTACTTACGACTGATTTTCTAAAGTTTTTCTTCCCCGCGGAGTTTGAACTTTGAACTATTCGATCCGTGCAGCAAAAGTCGGATTTTTTTTTTTTTTTTCAAGTTCCACTGTCGAGTGAAGTTGCCGAATTTCTCAGACTGGAAAATCCCATGTCGTTGAAATAGGGAGAAAGTAGAGGTTTTTTTCCATTATTCAAAGATCTCTCTTTCCAGTGGGGAGTTCTTTTTCAGTTCTTCCCAATTCCCGGTACATATTGAGGCATCTTGGATGTTAGCCGTAAGAGAATTGACTTTTTGTCACAATTTTCTTCGTCCTCAGAAGTCTCAACGAGGGAAATCAGAGATTTAAATGGGGTGTTTTTAAAAATGGATTAGGGAACTTTTGTTTTGGTATGATCTGACCTTCTTGTCCTTTTTATTCAGTTTTCAGAATTACTTTTGTTCACACAAAATCGCAACAATTCCCCGCTCGCATCATGAAAATGGAAATTTTCTCTCTGTAAAGAAATAGAAATTCACACCTTCTTGATCTGCGAAAAGAATGGAACTTTCGTAGACATCTCAGATGTTGAAAAGCTATTTGATTTTTCCAGAACTCTTTGTTTGTATGCCCATTTTGATCTAACTGAATTTTCAACCAATATTTGGTCCCAAAAAAAAACAAAAGGCCAAATTCAGAAAAAAATTGTACAGCGTTGAGTCTTCTAGCTCTTTTTTTGTTTTCCCCTCTTGTCAGGTGGTTTCTGAGATTCCTTTTACTCTGTCATGGAGTTACAGGGACGAAAGTGAAAGATCCTTCCAGCTTAATTTAGAGTAAGGGCCACAAATTGTTCATATGGACTAAAACCAACAAAAAAGAGGAAATTTTGCAAATGGATTCCAGCTCTTTTATTTCTTGGATGTTGCGCTTCTGAAATTCCTGCTGCTTGCATACTCAGTTATGCTTAATAGATTCAAAGTTGCTACTTGTCTTGAAAAAAGAATATCTTCTTTTTGTAAAAGCCACAGCCACCTGATTTGTTCTTCTGGGAGTTCTAATTCAGATAGTGATGGATCAGATTCCTGCAATGAATGGGAGAAGATACTCAGACCTTTTGACCTTGAAGAGCTTAGGAAATCATTTAATCAAATTACGCCCCGACGGCTATGTAGTTTACTTGACCTTCCTCTTGATGTGCCAACATCAATGGAAATTTTTGATTGGGCTGGCAAGCAAAGGGGCTATTCCCATTCTTTTGATGCTTATTATGCTATCATCAATAAGCTAGGTGAGGCAGGGGAATTCAAGGTTGTAAATAGGTTATTGGGTCAGATGAAAGAAGAAGGAATTGTCTTCAAAGAGCATTTGTTTATTATGATCATGAAGTGGTATGGCAGAGCTAGCTTGCCTGGACATGTTAATCGGTTGCTGGATGAAATGAAGGATGAATTTGACTGCAAGCCCACTTTCAGGTCCTACAATGTCACTTTGGATATTTTGGTCTCTGAAAATTGTCATAGTGTAGTCCCAACTGTATTTTATAGCATGCTGAATAAGGGCATTTCTCCAACTGTTTTCACCTTCTCCATCGTCATGAAAGCCTTATGTTGTTTGAAAGAAGTGGATTCTGCATACTCACTCTTGAGGGAGATGACAAAGCATGGATGTGTTCCCAATTCGGTTATTTATCAAACCCTCATACATGCACTTTGCAAGGAGGGTAAAGTGAAGGAGGCATTGAAGCTTTTGGAAGAGATGTATTTGATGCGCTGCTCACCTGATGCCAATACGTACACTGATATTATTCATGGTCTATGCAAACTTGATAAGATATATGAAGCGTCGAAGTTGGTTGATCGAATGCTACTCCATGGTTGTACACCGATTGCGGTTACTTATGAGGTTTTGATACACAGGCTCTGTAAAAATGGCCAAGAAGATGATGCAAGAGCCCTTTTGGACAAAGTACCCAATCCGAATGTGGTCTTGTTCAATACGCTAATCAATGGCTATGTGGCAAAGGGAAGGTTCAGTGATGCTAGATCTCTTCTGTATGAAAGCATGCTGCCTAGCGGTTGTGTTCCGGATGTTTTCACATACACCATCATTATACGCGGCCTCTGCAAGGCAGGCCGCATGGGTCCAGCCCTGGAGTTGCTCAATGAGATGTTAATCAAGGGCTGTCCGCCAAATATAATCACTTACACCCTGTTGATTGATGGGTTCTGTAAGAAAGGCCAACTAAAGGGGGCCAGTGAGATTGTGTGGGAAATGTCGAGACGGGGTCTCCAATTAAATGTTGTAGGGTACAATTGCCTTATCTGTGCTCTATGCAAGGACTGCAAGCTCAACGATGCCATTGAAATGCTCCACAAGATGGCCGCTGAAGGCTGCAAGCCTGATATATTCACATTCAATGCTCTAATCCATGGATTTTGCAAGAGTGATCATCTGGAGGAAGCAATGAAGGTTTACGATGACTTATTATTAGAGGGTGTAGTTGCAAATAATGTGACATTTAACACATTGATTCATGCCTTTTCAAGGAAGGGTGCATTGGAAGAAGTAATGAAACTAGTGAATGAAATGACATTCCGTGGTTGTACCCTTGATCTCATCACATACAATGGACTGTTAAAGGCACTATGCAATGATGGATCTGTTGAAAAAGCGTTGGGCTTGTTTGAGGAGATGGTGAGAAAGGGTGTCACTCCCAATAATATTTCTTACAACATTTTGGTTAATGGTCTCTGTAGAGCAGGGAAAATACATTCAGCACTTGAGCTTCTGAAAGAGATGATACATCGAGCATTGATTCCAGACATAGTCATGTATAATAGCCTCATAAATGGCCTCTGCAAGATGGGGCGCATTCGAGACGCTTTGAGCCTCTTTGATAGGCTCAATGTTGAGGGAGTTGTTCCAGACACCATCACTTATAACACACTGATTAGCTGGCATTGCAAGGAAGGCATGCTTGATGATGCCATCTTGCTTCTGGATAAAGGAGTAAATAATGGAATCACACCAAATGTTGTTACATGGAATATACTGGCCAACAATTTTGTTAAACACTCAATGTCACAGTACTAGAGCAGTGGAGAACAGTCAAATCCACTGCTACGTTTTTTTTCCTTTTAAGAAAGTTCCTAAGGCCCAATTTGGTTGCCAGATTTTTACCAATTTTTATGCCATCATTAGTGTTGTAACTTACAGAGTGATGGGAAAATTTTGTTACTTTTGGCCAAGAATGCTGAGTGAATGTCTACGGAAAAACATTCCATTTAATTGTTACACTATTATATTTGCGATTGTGGTAGCAGTTCAATTAAAGTCTACCTGATAGACACCAACTGCTCTCCTCTCTTTTCTGCATGGGATTTTGATAATGTCATCCAGTCTTTGGACTTAAGGATCCTACATTAGGCCATTCATTTGTACTGCTGCATAAAATCATCAGAGTCACAAATTTGACAAAAATCCAAGAAAACATTCAACAGGAGAATCCAAAATTGTGCAGAGGAGGTAATGCTGGCATGTAAGCATATGCATTTGTCTTCTTGAATTCAATGGGCTGCTGTCCACATCATATATGCTATTAGCTGATTTACAGGTATACACTTGAGGATATATTTCGGTGATCAAACATTTATCTGATAGGCCTCGCCAGCAGTCAGGGAAACTGCAAAGAAAACCCACCACATTGATATTCCAGTCCTTTGCTCATTTAATTAGTTTTTCATGCATGAGAACTGCCAAGTGCAAACTGTCTCTAGCATTGCTATTCTGTGGCTGATTAACTTATTTATGCATTTTCAATATTAAATAATTTGAGTATTTCTGCTTTAACTGTGAATCTTGTCGGACCCTGCTCCTCCACAGTGCAACATAATCTTAGGTGCCTGCAGATGCGCATTTGCTGTTCAGATGCGGATTCCAGTGAGTCTGAATGCAATGGAGCACAGGAAAGGGTCTAAAACAATTGTCCACTTCATATTTCTCTCTGGATTCATGTGTAACAACAAAATCTAGATGATGCGCATTTTGAATTAAGGAATGATTCTTGTTTTTCCTGATTCCTCTGTGGAGCTTCACTTCTGGTGGCATGATGCCCAGAAGGGTAGGATCCTTTTCTGAATGATTCTCACTTTTTGACAGTATCTCACCATTTATTTCTTCAGCAGCGGACAGAGAACATTTAAATATGATTTTTGAAGCATAAGAATGTTAGTTCTTTTGCTTCTATAACTTTGTTCCACGGATTGCATGAAGATTTCTCTTTTATATCAGGTGATGATTAACTCTTTCAGGTCAGCTCGCCTGTAGTTTTCTCTGTTTATTTGATGGGTCAGGATGAAGAGAGAAAAGGAGATTGCTGCATGCAACTCTGCTGTTTCTGGGTGCCTCAAATCTTAAACTGGGGTAGCGATCTTTAAGGTACTCCGTTGAAACTGATATTGAGTTTTGGGGGACTGGATTATGGCAGCAAGGTTGAAATGGCTTGGCCGGTATTGAGTTTTGGGGGCTGGATTATAGCAGGGAGGTCGAAATGGTTTGGCCAGGCTGGGAAGTAGAGGCTAGCGGTAGGCAGGCTGCGTTGTGTAGTTCTTGTTGTATATTTTGAGCAAGTTGGCCTTTGTAGGCCTCTCAGAGTAGAAGGGTTCCAGACTGGTTGACTTATTTATCCTGTAGAGGTAAACTTTGAAGTGCCAACTCAAGGCAATATATTCTCACTCTGTGGAGTTCAAGCTATACGGTCGACACTCCTGTAAAAGATGCAATCTTAGTTCTCTCCTCTTCTGATGCCTTGGAGCAACAAAAGATGGCCCAAAATCCAAGACTTGTCTGAAGGGAGTTATGTTCGGCTTGCTTTCTTCCATGAGCGAGCGCCTCGAAGGGTAGCATGTCTGCAGCCATAAAAGACTCCTCTTTTAAACGGAAATTTCTTATCTATTTTAATTAGCGACCAATTGAGAACGTAATCAGCAGAGTAGGCCTTTACCGAAAGAAAGTTCCTCACTTTTTTCCTGCGAAAGATTATATGTTTCTGGAGCCTTCATTCATTAGATTAGCATTTCGAATAAAAATGATGAATCGATTTCGTTCGTTCGTTCCTGGCCAATGTCCTATCGCGACCCTGCGCTGGATCTCAACGTACCTATAATCTGGCCGCATATTACGGGCTTTCCTTCTCATGAATCGATTTCGTTAGTTCGTTCGTGGCCAATGGCCTATCGCGAGCCTGCGCTGGATCTCCACGTACCTGTCATCTGGCCAGTGGCCACATCTTATGGGCTTTCTCCGCCACATGGGTTTTGTTTCCTCTTTAAAAACAGCCATCTGCGGTAGTTGTTTTGGGTTGGGTGTGTTTATTTTATGATAAAAGGGGTCTTTGCAAAAAAGCCCCATGATTGTGAAAGAGGTGCAAAAGTCAATTTTTTTATTACTACATTCATTTGATGTAACATTTAATTACTTAAGTAAACTTCTTTCCAATAAGTATAAGTTTTATCCTAATATTTTAGAAGTGCTCATAAGCTAAATATTTATAAAGGTGTGGAAAACTAAAAAAATTTACACCCAATTACTGAACCGGTTCCCCAGAAAATTATCGAAGCAGTTATCTAAGTATATAATGGTAAGTTAGTTTTCCTTAGTGGTGTGTGTTTTAGAATTTTCAGTAATGGTGTATATATTTTATAAACTATCTACAGTTTTCCACACCTTTGTAAGCATTTTTATGGATCTGGTTTCACAGAAAACGACGAGATTTTTCCGAAATTTTCATTTGAACCAGTTCCATGGAAGTATTTCCATCCTTAAAATGAGTTCAAAATAAGGTTTCAAAAACCGATATGCTAAGCCAAAAGCCTATGTTGCTGTCGTGCTTTTATCAGCTGGAGAACAGTCTCAACCCTTGATTTTGTCAGTCTATTAGTTGCTGAATCTTGCAACATGCACTTGAAGTATTCGCCGAATGACTTGCACAAGGCAAGTTTGATGTTTTAGCCACTCATATCGACTGCTTATGGAGTAACATCCAAATATCCCAGGCCAACACTAACCAAAATAAAAAAGCAATTTATGTCAGGATATAGCTAAGTGATGACAGACCCAAAAACATTGGCATTTATGCTACAGATGCGCTTGTTTTGGCTTATGTCCTGTCATTTTTAAAAGCAAATGCGTCATTCTACTCATTCTGGGACCAGCTACGAAGCTGTCGTTATTCTATCCATGCATAAGAACAGAATCTAGCTGTGTGTTTTTTGAGTAGTTAAAATCATCCAGAGATTTTTGACGGAGACATCACATGGAAGAATGATGCCCAACCATGCTCTGAAAAGTATGCCGCCTGTCCATTTCTAGCAACCGTCCAGAGATTTTTTGACTGTGGTCCTCTTATCGTTTTTAAATGTGTGGCTTTCATCTTAAGTAACCAGCCACGGATTTAGCGAAGTACGACCAGCGCAATTCAATGGAACTAATAACACATTTTTGCCACCGGTGGATTAGAGATTCTAGTTATATATTGTAGGGCAATTTTTCTCACAAAATCCAATGCACCAAATGTAATATATTTAAATACACCTTGTAAAATTGAGAGGTATCAAAGCTTTCATTTTTCCTTTTGATGCAACATTCATTTATCCATAATAATTTGATTTTTTTTCTTATTATTGATGGTATTCTTAATTATTACCATGCATGATTAATATCACTGGTGGTAGATAGGATTAGCTAGGCGTAAATTCAAGAGATGCCATTATTCAAATATGCTTAGAATTGGCAAGTGGTCCAGAAGAGAATCCTTCAACAGCTGTTTTTGAAGGTGTCAATTCCCCATGGAAAAGAAATTCTTGGAAGAGCCACATATTAAAAGCCAATGAGGATAATCCTTTACCCATGGATGGAATTATTCCAAAGGAGAACTTATCAGAATCCTTTTGCCTCCAATTTATCCTGTGCAATAATAGATGAGTATCAAGCAATGATTATCATCTGACATGAGTAGAAGGGCAACTCACCTGATGGTTTTCCCCCACCTAAAGTCCATAACACCTGTGTTTGATGCAATGTCCTTCTAAGTTCTACATCTGCATGGGAACTTCACATCAGAATAACTTCGACACTGTGCTAGGCAAAAACAAAGAAAGAACAGGTGCTCATACAGCTGTTCTTGTGATGATTTATCTTGCTTTTGTAGGAGGGAACAGCGTGGGCCATGTAGGCTTTCTTTCAGAGGAATCCTGAATCCATCACAAGAAAATTATGTCCACATCTATCACAGGGACAACAGTTGGCAGTTTGGACTCACCATATGGCTTCCTATACAACTTTTATGCCATATCAGCTGGAATTACTTTTCTGAAAAGCTGAAGCTCTTCCTCCTCCAAATTACATTCCTGGGTTTGCACCCCTGAATCTACCTTCTAGCTCCTTATGCCATAGTTTCTAAACTCAACAACCCAGCTTGAAACTCGGTTGAGCCGACTCGATGATGAGCTTTCAACGTCAGCCGGTGGTAGTCAAGCTTGGACTGAGGTCACCGCAATGGACTTGTTGAGACCTTTGAGTCGAAGTCTGGCCAAAGCCTTATCTTAGTTGTATTTTTGTTTGGAAAATATTACACAAAAAAGGTTTTATAATAATTATGATGAAAATTATTTGTTCGAAGCCCCACAAGAATATATTTGTAAAATTTGATCCATTTATGGCATTTGATTGTTTAGTTTCGATTCGAAAATATCACCTTAATTTGGGACTTGGACTAGAATATACCTCATTTGAGAGCAATTATACATTAGTTAAAATTCTCTCTTCGCTTGCAATTGAGATGAAATTTTGAATCTTAGTTAAACAAGCAATGCTAAGAATAATACATTAATTAATTGAATTTAAATTATGCAACAATTACAATTGTTGGGTGGGCCCGCATTGAAGATCATTGCAAGTTCCACTAATCCTGAGGACTGTCAGACCGCTTTAAGCAGAATCTGGCCTTTGAATTGTCATAGGTGACGGCCATCTAGATGCCACGTGGCATTCTGAGTAGCCATTCTTTTGAAAAGGAAGAGATGCAGTGTAAGCTGGGTGTGGGAATGCTTCGAGATGGGAATCTGTTCTTGGCATGTTGCTGCATCATCTCTTGTGTGTGGCTTGGCATCTTTCAACAGTGGAGCATCAAACATGGGATTTTGGGACAACTGGGGGCCCACATTTTTTACTAATCCGGGCCATGCTGTCTTCTGCTCTTTTCCACCACGGACCAAAAAATCTTCACCTTTAGATCCTAAGCTTGCAAATGGGAAGTTACAAAAGATAGGTGCATTGTGCATTAATGCTCTGCATTCAATTCAAAAAGACTATAATCATGACCATACCCTTATTCATGCAAACAGGCCTTCATTTTAAAATCCCATCCGACCCACTAAAAACTCTTACGAGAAAGATCTCTCGAGCTTGACTATACCAGTCGCCACCCATCTCCGTATAACACCCACTCAAATGGTGTCTTCTAAAATCCAACAGAAAGACCATTTTTGACGACAAAGGGCTGGATTTCATGTCCCCTTTTCCTGTATTTTTAATCAAATAAACCAACCTATGTTTTCCTATCCAAATAACTTATTGTTAGGGAGTCTTAATAGCTATTAACAGCGGCAATGTGCCATGTCAGAAGGTTTTATCCCGGAGAAAAGAGGGATTCCTAATCAAGCCAGAAGATGCATCCGGACGGCTTCCTAATGGGACCTATAGTGCATTCCTCCTCACGGCCCAACATGAAATCCTCTCTATGTGAGGATTATGCTTGTCTCAAGCGTGCACGATTCTATTAACCAGCCCGCACTCAAGAATAAAAGGACCAGGCATACATCATCACCGAAATACAAGCTATCTTCAATCCACACATCCTCTCCTAAAGTACTATTTATGAGCCGTTGGAGTGTTTACCTCGGAATACCCCAGTGTTCTCTAATGTTTTTTCGATCTTATAAGATTCTTGGTGAGGTTATTCAGAGACTGATTTAGCCGTGACCTAAACACTTATATATATATATATTAATTTTATTTATTTTATTTTTAATCATTGCTTTCTATTCTATCATATTAATTTTTTTTCTCTTTTTCTTTACTTCTGGTATTTCATATCACAGTATGCACCACGAAAGTTTCATTGAATGGCCCTTTCTGTCAATTCTAATGGGCATTTGCTCCTACTACTGTTGTCCATGCAATTGATGGATTAGACTACTCTAACAGCCATGCAGTAACTCGCCAATTAACAAAGAAGGAAGCTGAGACAAAGTTCTCGCAGTCTATCTTCACCTAAGCATTACCACTCAATAATGACCAATGAAATCCAAGACATGCAATCTTATATGGCATCCTTTTTTGAGTTTTACAATGACAAAAAAAATTGTCTTGCCCTATGATCTAAATAGATTAATCTTGTCACTCCAGTAGTTTCTGTTGATATTCAGGTTGGTTTGAATGCGAGTCCAGAGCCACACAAATGTACAAAATAAGAAAAAAGGGTGGGTTAATCTGATCAAAATAATTACTTCTAATTAAGGGGATGGGGGTGGAATTAAGTGTGCTAATAACCGGAAACTCATAAATGATTGATTGATGGGAGCAGGGCCATCAACCTCAGCAGGCCGTGCAATGAACGTGCATCAATTATCGGTCATTCCCGAGTAGATAGTACAAGGCACAGACAAGGTGTAAGGATAGAAACAAAGCAGGAATCCACAAAGGCTAAGATGGGGTTGCCAGATTAAGAGACAAAAGCCAGCCCCACTTCTGACATCTGTTCTGAAATGCTTGTGTTTTTTTAATTGGCGCGCTGGCACAGCACATCATGTGGGGAGAAGAGGAAAGGAGAGGAGAGAAAGGTAAACCCACCCATTCATCCCCCTCCATTCATTCAAATCCCATTCCCACCCAAGCACCAGCACTAACACTAGCACTAGCAGTAGTAGTAGTTAAAAAAAAAAAAGCTAATGATTCGCCACTCATTTTTCTCCGTCAGCTAGTGCCATGTGTTGTTTGAAACTTCGAATAAAGCAGCCCCACAGTGCACTGCCACTGCCATTCCTCCCCTCTTTTTGACTGCTTTTTGGCACATAAAGAATTCCACTCGTGTGCTGCTTGCTCACCCACACGTAAGCTCTGCATAAAAAATTACATGAAAACATCTATGAGAAATCATTTTCAGTTACATATCAGCACATAGATATCCTTCATATTGATATTTTACCCTCAAGATGCCCCACTAGGCTAACGAGTTCATCTTATGAAAATTCGATCATGACATGAAAATAGTTTTTTAAAGAAAGGCTATGAATGATTGGTGTCAAATGCAAGGGTTCTTTACTCCAAAAGCACATATTCTTGCCCTGACAGTTCAGCGATTTTCTTTTGGTAAATGTCAGTACTCCGCTCATTAAAGAAGGATAGGAAAGAGATTCATCTTTTTAGAAAGGGGGTGATTTTATGCTCTGCTTACGCATTCGTACATTTGAAAAAATCATTCCTGGCATGCTTCAATCCACAGATAAAAATGGTGTTTCTCATTCCATTTGTAAATTTCCAACTATGCTCTTCTTTTGATATTTATGAAGTAAAATGACCTTTTTTTTTTATAATTACATCTTGTTTTACTGACATTATTTACACTTCATGTTATTTTCATTCTTATTTTCAACTGTCCAAACACGCTGGTCTTGCACATCATTATTGGTACTCATTTCATGTCCATTTATCAAACTCGCACACAATTATCAGCCTTCAAAGAAATTACAGGCTGTTAAAGAGAAATCAGCTGATTTTGATGCTGAAAACACCCAACAGTAAATTTTCATTCTTCCCAAGATGCCCCCACTAATGAGGGGAAAGAGGCTGCAGCTTTTGCTTTTAAAAGCTACCACGCCACCCATTAGTTTATGAAATTGACCGACTGCTGACTATACACACACCTTGTAATTTGTATGCATGCTTATGGGGTTTGTGGCAATCGATAAAAAAAGCAATTTTGATATTTTCACCCTTTTACTTTACTTTCTACCCACTAAGATGCAATGGGATCTCCAGTAAAAAGCATTTTGAAATTGGGTGGAACAGAATGCCCAGCCCCACTGAAACAGGCCCTTTTGGTCTTGACCCACATCAAGCACCTTTAATGGAGTAGGCATGGCCCACTTGTCAGTCTATTTTAGGGTATGTTCAGATACTTGTCAAAAGTAGAAAATTACAAAATTGTACTAGAAAGTATTACTGTTAGCTTAATAGTAAATGATATCAGATATAGATTGAATAAAAATAACTTAAATAGGCATGTTAAACTATTAATAATAATGAAAAAGACATAATTTTTACGAATAAATAAGAGCCCGCTGATTGGAATGAATTAAATGAAAAAAATTAATAACAGCAACATGGGAAATACTGTCACACAAAAAATAAATAAGGTTAAAATAAATAAAAGATAACAATAAAAAATAAAATTATTATGAAAATATATATCAAATTAAATTTTGGGAAATGAAAATTTTCATGCAATTGAATTTTATGGAAATCAAACCCTTGGAAACCATTGGGCCCTAATATCATTGGAGAAAAAGGGGTGTACTAGGAAATTTTAACGATTGGTTAATGAGCAATTGCTGATGAAGCCTGTGACTGGAACTAACAATTTGAGGGGCCAACATGTCAATCCACTAAAATAATAGACCTCCAATTCTTCATGTGGGCAGCTTCACGCCGTTGTCTCGCATTTCTCGGGATTCCAAAATTAGAAGAATTCCTACTCTGGCATACGGTGCTAGTTCGTACTCCTTCGCTCAGAAACCATACAATATGGTACAGTTCAAATTCACTTTAAGGCACTTAAATAGTCACCCCAGCTTTAGATACTTGAAAGATCAAGCTGTTCTTTGACTGGAGACTGAAAATGTCTATTGAATCGTCATTCATGGTTCAAAAAGACTCAACAATGGTAGATAAACAACTTAGGTTGATCAAATATGTAAGTGTTTGATTGATAATCAAGCACTTGATTTTGGGCCTTAAAAGTGGGATTGATGGAATATTTCAGATCCAAATTAGATTTTCAGATTGCTTGAGTAGGAGATAAAATACACAGTTGCATGTAGATTAATCAAAGAGGGAATTTGTGACTTCGATGGATAGCACATATCAGGGAATGTTGGATTCCCTTACCATTTCTGAATCTTATACCCACTTCAGAGCATGGAATAAGAAACTCATGCAAGCACCTGATGCATACTTGCAATGATATTACCCCAATCCAAGCCGTTCATTCATCTTAGCATTGCATTAAAAATTGATTGGATGATCATCAAAAGCACCATGAATGTAATTGTGGTTCATCTACAATTGAAATTGCAGTAGGGCCCATGCTTTTGGGTTCTATCCAATATGAATGTCTATTAACCCCTGGTTACTAAGATGGGCAAAATAGGGCCCAAATGTGATTTTTCAAAAAATATTTTGAAGTTTTTTTTTATCTGGCAAAAACTATTTAAATCAAACATCCCCCATCATCATCCCCATCCCTCCCCCCGCCCCCCCCACCACCACCACCACCAAAAAAAAAAAACCTATGAAAATTGAATATTTATTAAAAATCATAACATGGGTCATCTTTATATATGTGATATATGTGAAATTTTCATTTATTTTGTTAAAAATGTATATTGGCAGTTTTAGATGATCTAACACATGTAATATGATATAAATCAACTATAGTTTTCCCCTATGTTTCCGAGCTCTACCCACCAGGTAATTTCTGTAACTGGTCAGTCACTGACGTGGTATGAGTCCAGCAACGAACTCTCACATTCAAACTCTCTACTTTGTCTTATCTTGTGGAAGAATGCAATGCTATAAGAATAAGGAAAGCAGCGGACTATCTCTTTCACTCTTTTCATACTTCGCACTAACTTTGAAATCATAGACTGAAAAATCATTAAATATTTTGCTTTCGCTCCCATGTAAATGTATGATTGGCCCACCAAACAATTTTTTTCCTATTCTTTTTCTTTTTTAATTTTCATCGCCTTTTCACAAATCTAAGATTTTGGGTAATTGTTATATTGCAATCGTGGACAGACATGTTACTATTACTCACAGGTTACAATCACAACCGTCTGTCTTTTACTCGTTGCCTCCAACAGCAGATACGAGTGATTGTATTTCTCTAAAACGAGAGCGAGGGCGAGGGAGGAGGAAAGAGACTAGCTTGTTCTCATGAATATCTCCTTCAAGCAAGAGAAAAATCCATGAAGGAATCTGACCAGTAAACTCCATTGAAGCACTCCCAGAAGCTCCTAAGAATTTTAGAATCTGTTTCTGGGGTCGTTGCATCAGGCTGTTGGACCTGTAATTCAATGGGAGCAAAGGGAACGGAAGGAGCTGCTTTGTGTTTACTGGTTTTTTTATGGTTCTCCACGACTTCCTTTGGCTCGCTATCCCCCAAAGGAGAGAATTATGAAGGTAATTTGAGTGTTTTCCTTCTATGATATCTCCAAATGAGTGTTCTGCCTTCTCTGTTTTCCTTTTCTTCCCAAGAAATTGAAAATTGAGATTGTTTATCTGTTTCTCTTGTTTCAGTGACAGCTCTGATGGCTATAAAATCGTCTCTGAAGGATCCTCATAAACTTCTTTCGGGCTGGGATGAAACTTCTGTGGATCCATGTGGCTGGACTCTTATCAACTGTTCACCTGGAAATCTTGTCATTTCAATGTAAGTTATACGTTTTTCTGATGAATTGCATTTTCTTGTGCTCTTCCTACTCGATATTCATTTTGTTATACGTGTGTATAATAATCCACACATGCTTCTATGTGATTGGAACAAGGTTTCGTGGATTGATGCACTTGTTATGCCTGCTTGGATGAAATCATCAATGGAAGAAGATATCTAGGAATTCCGCGTAAGCATTATGATTATCCAATTGACATGAATTTTGCACCATGGCCAGCCATGGTGATATAAATGAAAGAATCTTTTTCTGCCCTGCATCTTGAATGCATCTTAAGCAAAAGATATGGAATGTCTCTAATACCTTCATGGAGCATGACCTTGGCTATAACTGTATGAATTGTATCAAAATAGTCTTTTCTCTTTGAATCCCATATAGATTTGAAATTTTTTTAACGATAATGTTGCAGAGAAGCTCCAAGCAAGAATTTCTCTGGGACTCTTTCTCCAAGTATAGGAAACTTGACAAATCTTCAGAATCTGTAAGTAATCCAGAGGAAAAACATGACCTTCTTTCTTTTTCTTTTCTTTTCTTTCTTTCTTTTTTTTTTTCCCCTTTTCGTGGGCATGGTTTTAACTGTATTACTGTTTAACTCACTGGGCTGAAATTTTCAGGCTTCTACAAAACAACGACATATCAGGACCACTTCCGTCAGAGATTGGAAGCCTCTCAAAGCTTCAAATGCTTGATCTCTCTAACAACAACTTCAGCAGTGAAGTGCCCAACTCTATAGGCAACTTGAAGAGCCTTAATTACCTGTGCGTGGAATAAGCAATACCCAGAAGTTTCAATGCTTCTCCATTTGGATTATTTCTTACTCCTGTCCTTCATCTCAGGAAGAAAACTGGTCACACAGTCTTATGCATGAATTGCACATGTTCACAAGCACTGAACTAGATTTAATTTGGAACTTCAAATTTTTTAAATGTACTGTAAAGCCTCTGAGAACAGAAGATCTTTGTCTCAGATTAACATGGACGGCTCTGATCAGTGCAGGTCTTTAGGCCATGAATCTAAAGGCTAACATAGCTTCACTAAGGAGAATTTTATTAATTCTTCTTAAAAAACTGATTTGCTAAATCATGTCATATGCTTGCCAGAACTCACGACTGGGTATCGTACAAAAGTGGATGGTTGCTTCTTGTATAATTCTTCTCATTGCATGATTCCATGGAGATCTCCGAATGCTTGCATATGTATAGGATTGTTCCCTTGTATTTCCAGAATATTGAGGTTTGAATTTGATCATGGGTATTTGGATACAGGAGGCTCAACAATAATAGTCTTTCTGGACCGTTCCCTTTGTCTCTTGTTAACATCACCCACCTAGCGTTTCTGTAAGCCTATTCACTTTCTACGAAAGCTTGCTATATTTCTTTCCACCAAGAGCATGTTTGGGACTTTGGAAAATGGAATGATAGAAAATGATACTTCCTTTGGAAGTCCTTCCCTTTGAAAGCATTTCAAGCGGAAAAAGGACATTAAAAAAACATAAGCTCGGGCAGACTGCTAGGAACTTTTTTTTTGGTTTTTTCCAAATTCCCCCACAAGGGAAATTTCATGTTCTTGGAAAGTTTTTTTCTAAAAAACTCTTTGAAAGATTCCAAATGATCTGTACTTTGCAGCTGATAAAGTTTTCCGTGTTTCTTTTGCTCCAGGGACATGTCTTATAATAATTTCAGAGGTCCTGTTCCCCAGTTGCAGTTCAATTCATCTGCTGCTCGCACATTCAAGTAAAAGATTCTATCCGTTTTTAAGATAATATTACATGGATGCATTTGGATGCACTAGCAAATTGTACAGAGAAAATTCGGTTAAATTACAAGAAAAATGAGGAAATAGCCTCAAATAGCAATGCATTTCTTTCATGTGCAACAGAATGCAATTCACTGAATATTGAGGAAACTAAAATATGGCTATTTCTATTTTATGTTACAAAGAAATGAGATTCAATTCCGTAATGCATCCAGAGTGCCATAATCCTATAGCAGAAGGCTGAAATCCGGAGCTTATTTCCTTTCTTGCTTGGGCAAAGCATTGTAGGAAATCCACTAATATGTGCAACTGGAAAGGAGCGAGATTGCTTTGGAACAGCACCTACACCTACGTCTTTCAACTTGAACACTACACAGAGTACTGACTTTTTCTAACCTCTGGCAGTTTTATTCTATGGCTTTATTCTTGCTGAAATCCTTTCAGTCAAACAGTTCATTCCTCTGCTCTTTTCTTTTTATAACTGTAATTAATTAGATCATATTTAATTCTCAAAGCTAAGGTCTTCTCAGTAATTTTTAATTAATATATCGTAGTGACAATATTATTATTATCATCATCATCATTATTATTATTATTATTATTATTATTATTAGGGCTGCAATCGGATGCTCATTGATTGAAATCGCAACTATTAGAGAAAGAAAACTCCTGAATGAAGTAAGTTGTTGCAATTTAATTCATCTGTTATTCAAATATCTCCACTGGCTTTGCTTTGAATAGTGATGATAAGAAAAGAGATCAATTTACACGGATATATAAAATTCCAATTTGAGGAAAATAGATTAAATCAATTTCCAAGGTTTTGGACCTTAAATGCAGATTTACAAGACTATTGGATACACCCCTCACCACTATGCTGTAATCCTTTAAACCGACTATTAGTTTCTTCACGGGCTTCTTAATTTCATGTAATCTTGTATGCACGACATTTCAAAAGGCTGTTTCTATTTCTTATTTGTCCCTTTGCTAACATTATAGCTTTCTTTGCACTGATTCTGACCCTAACTGTATTCTTGAAGGCACTGTTCCTTTAGGAAAACACAAGAGCCACAAAGTAGCTCTTGCTCTTGGAATTAGCCTGGGAGGCATTTGTCTTCTCATTTTTGGGTTTGTGCTTCTTCTTTGGTGGAGGCAAAGATATAATCAACAGATCTTCTTTGACATGAATGGTGAGTACCAGAAAAAAAGGAAAAGAAACTGGATAAGAAATTAAAACCTTTGGGCGATTTTCTAGTTGGATTTATTAATGAATTTAACAGAAAACGAAAAGGAAATGATGAATTATTTTTTTTCTTGGCATCCATGTTGAGGAAGCATCCTTAAAGTGTGATTTCATCTATCAATTCCATCCTAAGAGAATGGTGGTCGCAACTTTGGGCTCAGAAGCTCAGAGGGTGCTGAAGGAAACAATGAAGTCATCATTTTCATCACATTAAAACCACTTTTGGAGTCTAATACTTTATCAAAATACACCCGAAAAAATTAAAATACCCCAAACTTGTGCCCCACTTGTATGGAATGTTTTTACTAAATGGGTAGCAGCTTGGAAATTGGCTTTGCAACATCGAACAAGTTTGAATATCACAGAAGAAGAAAACTGAATTATCCACGTCAATGCACGTCAATGTCTACATACAGAGTAATGGGTTTTGTATGTTATAGGCCAAAACCGAGAAGAAGTTTGCCTCGGGAACTTGAGGAGATTCCAATTCAGGGAGCTTCAAATTGCCACAGACAACTTCGGCAGCAAGAACTTGATCGGGAAAG
>JAYJMB010010094.1:0-99151 GCA_036873735.1 Pouteria campechiana
TTGTTTTAAGTTATTTTAAGTTCAATTTGATTGCTTTAAATGATTACAATTTGGGCAACTGTAATCTAAAATTTTTGAATATGAGTTATATGATTTTAAACATGCATTATCTGTCCCATACAACCATAATTAATGTATTGTAATAGCATGAATTAAATTTCATTGAAAACAATGGAATTCGAATGAACAGTGCACTGACAGAACACCTTACCAAGTACCCCTTTTGAGGTTGATTAATAACCAATTTAGTGATGTTATTTTGCAAAATAAAAATATCAGGTTACAATAGATATAACTTAACACTAAATACTATCATATCAAATTTCATGAATAAATTATACTATTTGACCCCTCAAAAAAATATGAACATTAAATACCTTGAAAATGAGATGCTAATAGCATCCCAACCATTGGGCAACTTGCTTTATTTTTAATCTTCTCATTTTGAATTAATTTAAACTAAAATTTTTACCAAAATTATATTATATTATGAGTAATTTACGTAAAAATTGTTATGGGAAAAATAGATGTATAATCTCGTTTAATATTTTTTCTTTATATGTTCATATTTTAATTTTAAATTGATCAATTTACATTATTTTGACCTGAAATGTTGATCAAACATTTTTCATATTATTTGAAATCTGCGAGTGCCGGTAAAATTTAGTTTTGGTGCCTGACTGGCTCGAAGCCCAGTGTGGCTCATTTGTGTATTTTATGATGGCCATGGGGCCAACTTGTGTCCGCCATGTGACAAGGAGTGGCCTGGTAGGCCAGTGGGCGGTTGTGTGGGTAGCTGGCGCTGCCGGGCATTGCTATTGGCGTGGTGGCCTAATTGCTATGATTGGCCTGAGTAGCTTATGTAGCCGCATTGATGGAGAACTAGTACTCTTGTGAGCTGATGAGGGTAGGGTGCTACTAGATACAACAATATGGCTGTGTGGACCTGGCAGGCTTCTAGCCGGGAGTGCCAGAATGGACCTGACACGTTGAAGAGTGAAAGGGTAGTGTTCTAGTTTGTGTACCTCTCTAGGAGGAGTGTGTGAATGATGGTAGGGCATATATGGGTATAAGAGGTAATCATGGATTGGTAGATGCAAAAGGGCAGTATGATATATCGGTATTCGAGTCGGTATTGACCGATTAACTCTGTATACAATATCATTATAAGTATGTATATAAAATAATTAATGAGATGTTAATATTAAAATCTTAATGAACCTGGCCACTGACTGACTATGACATCCTGCATATGGCATGATATGTTTTGCATGTTTGTATCTTTATTTACTATTCTATTTGTCTTTGTTTATTGCATTATTTACAGTCATGTTTTTCTGCTTACCTGATTACTGAGTTTTCCCCAGACGCACCCTTTTATTTAAATTTTAGCTAACAGGTTAGAGAATAGAGCCCAACACGGTGTTGGGTCTCGCGACGGGGCTAGGCCGTGACACCAGTAGAGGCCTTACTCCTTTTCATAATGTATGACAATTTATATTGTTAGATGGATTTTGAATGTATATGAGACATGTATCATTACTTAGTTTTATAGCATGTCATTTTATGATATGGGTGTATATGATTTGACAGCTAGGGTATAGTGTACAACGATCTTAGTCTGTGGGTGTTGTGGTGATGTGTGTTTTGGAGGCGGCAGTTATATAATTTGTGTAGAAAATGGTAGGGCCTGGAGGTGGCCATATTATATTTATATATTTGTTATATAATTATTATGGTTTAGCATGTTGTATACTAGATAAAGGTGGTAAATCAGGGGAGACTGTCAGAATTTTCTCTGAATTTACTACTAGTGATGCTCCAGGGAGGCGGGGTGTTACATAAAAGTAAGAAATTATACACTCCAATATTTCTCCAGTCATCTGCACAACATCCTTATTACTCCACAGGCTCCCCTAGGACCGCGGCTGCATCATGATGACAATGAATTCACCACACCACTATACAATTTTCATTCCACATACACCATACACCTCACACTCTAATAGTACATCAATATGCCTATAAATTATAATTATACATCATGAGATATAGATTAATTATAATTATAATATATATAAGATGAGAATTTTCCAATTACCATACAACAAAAAAATATATAAATTCAAGTATTATACTTTCTTACCAATCTTGCTTCTTCTGGACTTGACCTATCAACTAAAAAAAATAAAACAAGGATGAGTCTAAACAGACTTCATAAGTAGACTGCGTGGAAATCAATAATTCAACCAAAATCAACAAAATCTCATCCTTCCAAGTAAAAAAAATAGGTATCCATACGATATCCCACACAAAACCAATCCAAATGATACATTTCAAACTCAATACGACATCTCAACATGTCATAGCATAAAGAATATAACATTAATTATACATTCTAAAGTAAATTATATGCTCTGGGATAATCACTTATCCCAAATCACACATATACATAACATATATGCATATATTACAATTTACATTCATGGGATAACTATGATCCCTTAATTCAAACATCTATATACTAGAATAACAATAGCAATTATAAAAAAGGAATATCTTATATCATCTCCCAAACTATACATTAACATAAAATATCACAATGTTGTATTATATAATAATCAAAGGCATGCCTACATTATAGCATTTTAGGATTTTTACTAATCCCAATTCTCATACATATTTACATTGCATGACATAAGAAATGGGATACTTACAATCTCATCTAAGTCACATACATAATTATCAATCCATATATTCACATATAAGCACATTATCAAATCACTTAGGAGATAATCACTATCACCACCTAATCACACAGGCAAACATGCACAGCCTACTTACCTCAGAATAATCTGTTTCATAATCCACATCTCTTCAAACTTGACTTATCGCCCCCATGCTAGAAAATTCAGCACATATCACATGAATCCCATATCATTTTTACATATACACATACATAAACAATTTTCATTAATATAATGAAGCATAATAATCAAAATTTTCAACCTAATGCATCTCATTGCATTTTAGATAATTTCATTTTTGCACTACATCATCCACCTACTCCACTCTGGGAGGCCCAACAAATCCAAAACAGTACCCTTTCACTCTGCAGTGCGTTGGGTCCATCCCGGCTAGAAGCCTATCAGGCCCACACAGCCACAATTTTGCATATGGTGGCACCCCACCCTCGTCGTCACACAAGAGTACCAATTCAACACTAAATGCGCCTACATCAGTTACTCAGGTCAAATTAAAGAACACAGGCTATCCAGGCCGATAGCAACGCCCAGCCACGCCGGCTGCCCGAACAACCGTCCCTTAGCTAACCAGGCCACTACTCGCCATAGGGCGGATACATGTCAACCCCATGGCCATCATAAAATGAATAATGAGCCAGAAAAGGTTCCATGCCAACTAGGCACCAAAAACCACAAATACTGGCACTCCCAGGTTAAAACATATATACAAAAGTCCTAAAATAAAATTCTTTATTTTCTAATTTATCCACTAATCATGATCTAAAAATTTTTCTGTAAGTTCCATGTAGTACCAAAATTGTATGATCAAAATATCAGACACAAATAATTTAAATTAATCAAATTAAAAATAAAATACAAAAATATAAAATAAAACTTATATACAAAATTTTACTGTTCATTTTCTTCTATAAATTTTTCTATAGATTAAAAATAACATAGTAGATTTTTTGTAATAATTTCATGTCAACATGACTTAAGTTGATGGAACAAAAAGTAAATACAAAAATCAACAAAAATTGGTAAAATGGGCAACGGGCGAATTTTTGGGTATTTATTTCCCTAATGTTTTTGGACCTATTAATGTTTGAATTTTTCACCAAAATTTACATATTTTTATTACAACATATTTAATATAACTCCATATTTTTATATTTACAAAATTAATTCATTTGATAAGGTTTGAATCAAGGTAAAAAGGGGTACTTGATAAGTCTTAATTTCAATGTCCTGTTCACATGTGACCCACTTCGTGGCATCATAACTCTTGATCCTGATGTCCAATTTACATTATGTTGGACATTTTAAAAATCCCACATATCCCTCTTCAATCCCCAATCAAGAATTCATTTCAAAACGTCCCTTAAATATGATTTAAACTTGCCTAATTTAGCTAGAAACCAACCTGTTTGTCTAGTGAGATAACATTCTGTTTATACTTAATTGCCATCCTTAATTTCATCTTTTTGAAATTATTTCAATGCATCATTAATACATGGATTAAACAATTCTTAACTTTGAGTGATTAGGGCTTAATTACATACCATCCTCATAATAGAATTTCCACAAACAATTAGTGGACAACTTGGTAATATCCATCTGCCATCAATATATACTTGCTGAATTTAAATTCCATATACACTAAATCATTTCACAAGTTAATTAAGATAATAATTAATCATCAATTACACAAATTATAGCTCATATCATACAAAAAAATTTCTACAAAACCCTGATTACCTAGGTTCATTCAATCAACATGATTTAATCAATTACTCATTGAAACAATAACATACACATGTTTATCAAATTGTTTTAACAAATCCCATAACTTTATTTTGAATTATCCCTAGTGGGTCCCACCTGCAAAAATTGATCTTCAAAAATGGATGGCTGCCACACCTTGAATCCAAGAAGAAATTGGTGTTATATGTTGCAAATCACTTGTATTTACATTTGCTACCAATGCTTCTTGCCAAAACAAGTTAAAATTTTCAATTTGAGAGATGGGGGAAGAAGGTTCAGCATGAGTAGGGGGTGGCAATGAGAATAGCATTGAGGAGATGACCATTACCATCTCCTTTTATGTGTTAAATGATCCGATGGTCTGCTACCTATAACCTCCATGCACATGCACTTAATTCATACTTTCCCAACCTCCTTTAATTCATTCCATTCATACATGTGGGCTATCCTGTTTGCAAGTCATATGCCCAAATTAGTTTCACACTTATTTAATATGCCATTTTCCATAATTTAATTTATTTTTTCTAATTAAAATTGATTTAAATTAAAATTTATCAAAATTTACCGACATGCTAGGCATTTTACCTTTCTATATGCATTTTTTAATTTTTCTTCACTTGTTAATCATTGATTAATGTGTGACCTCCTCATCCTCAATTATTATGGATATTCTATTTATTTTCATAATTTTTTCATAATAAATTTTAATATTTTTCAATATATACACATTCGGTGCTCACCCATTTACATTCATTTGTTTCTCAATTAAATCACTTATTTAACACACTTTGATACATTTCCAACCTCATCCTCATATTTATATTAATAATCCACTCAATTCCATAAGTTTTTCATCAAAAAATTAATTATACTCTAATATACACCATGCTCAACTGGCTAACAAAAATGAAAGTTCGCGTATCTTAAATTTTAGGATCTCGCACTTATATTATCTACTTTTGTGCAGTAGGAAATAGAAGGCAAGCCGGAGCTAGTGCTTATTGTTGATGAATTGGAGGAAGATGAAGAAATAATGGAGTTATCAGAAAACTGGATAGTGTAGAGCAAGCTAGATAAGGGGGAGATATAAAGGAAGGGATAATCCATGTGAACCCCAAATTGGAATATCAGTTGTCACACCATGATGATTTAAATTCTATTGCCTTACAAGTGCACAAATCTTTTGCAATATAGTGTGCAAAGCAAGGGTCGATCACACAAACAACTGTTAAAGTTGATTCAACTATATCTAGTTACTAAAATTAAAACTATCCTAACTTAACAAAGATAAAGTAGAAATTGAGTAAATCGAAGGTTAAGTAGAATAGCAAAAAATAATGGTAATAAGTAATGGAAAAAAGATTCTCAAGTTGTAAGAGTCTAGGGATCCGATTTCATGACTCAATGACATCCTAAGCTATTGGGATGTTAGTGTCAATTCATTATCTTGGGTTTACTCCATCTATTCTATGATTATTATCGTTAGATGTCTGGGTTTAATTAAGATTTTCTCCTATTCCAATTACCTATGGCATGTAGAGTAATTGAGGTTGAAAACTCATGAAGATCAAAGGAACTTTAATTAACCAAGTAGAATAATTTAGCATATGGTGTCTGCCTTAACCATCTACTCATTCATTCAAGCGAGCATAGTGCATGATTTAGCATATGGCGTCTACCTTAATATATACTCAAATAATTAGTCTAATTCAAATAATTGGTGATCAAGCAATTATAATAAATTTGAATGACACAAGAAAAACCTAAATTGATAAACCAACAATCCTAGTTAATAAGGAATATTAAGGAGGGCTACATCTTTACCCCAGAAAAAAAAAATTAGTTCATGCTAGAAAGAACAATCTTCAAACTATGCATGTTGCTGAACTTGGAATCGTTCTCTTGCTCCTTTTGTTTCTAACATACAAACTCTATGCCAAACTATTTCTGAGTGTCCTAGATGTGTCTTTATATAACTCAAGCTGTGGGATTTTAGTAGAACTCCTTCACAAACTGCAACACTTCTATGCATAAAGATCCTCTTTCAACAATAACTCAGTATTTCCCTACAAAAAGCTTCTGAAGCATTGTAATGCATAAAAATAAGAGTTCTAAAAATAAATAAGTTGTTGTACATTCTAGGTTCTAAAAATTGCAACATATCTTGTGCCTAAAATCAGATTCCAATAACAACTTCACAATCCACATGTCTCACACTCTAAAATTTGTAGCATATAATGCATAGAAATTAGCTTCTAAAAACAACTCAATTTGTTCACTTCAAAACAAGTTACAATTCTGCAACTTCTAAGCCCAATAGGTGCTGCAACTCCCAATTTCTATTTGCAATATCATCCCTCTGAAACTTGACCACATGAATTCGGAATAGCTTGCATAAATCTTAAGCATAAATTTTCTTCTAGAATGCACCTTTGAAATCTTCAAACTTGCTTCTAAAAATTTCTGCTAAAAATTCCTTTTGAAACTTCAAAGTTTTCTTTCTTTGGACACTCCTCTTAAAAACTTTAGAGGTGCTGAATAAGCTTTCAAATTTCAAGCTTTGATTTTAGACTTTCGTTCTTGTTAAGCTACTTAAGAGTCTTTGAAGATTGAGCTGCAAATTTGATTTCCTATTTTAGACCCTCTAAGATATATTCTCGAACCTCCAAAGTTAATTTGCACCTTTTAAACCCCTGCAGACCCTCTAAAATATAAACTTTAGAGGCTCTAAAGTGTCAAAATTGAATTCTCGGTCGCACCTCTAAAGTTATTTCACATTTGAAGTTCTAGAGTTGTTTTAGTATTTTAATCATAATGTTTTTGTATAAATTCAGAATTATATGATTATGGGCCTGTTAGATAGATAATTTCAAGGAATATATCTTTCATGTTGGTCAATTTTTCTGAATCATCCTCTATCATGAGTTGTATGAGCTTAAAGTAATGCTTTTTAATAACAACCAAAGTTAATGTTTCAAAGGTTTCTAGAGAGAGTTTCACTATTTTGGATATAGCTTTCTCATATGAACTCAAAATTATATAATTCTTGATGTCAAGAACAAAGTATACAACTTTCATGTTGAAGAACGTTTCCATATTTGCATCCATCAGTATCAGAAATTGCTTCAAAGTTATGCTTTTAGTCATCTTCAATAAATTAACATCTGAAATAGAAACTAACACCATTAAGTGTAATATATAATCAAAACACATGAAATTAAATCAATTGAGGATCCAAAATACATGAATTTATTTATCAAAATATGATAAAATTTTATCCTATCAAATACCCCCAAACTTAGCTTTTGATCATCCTAGAGAAAAATAGTAATCTGAATTCATGAATCATTACTCTTAATCAATCAAGAACATGCTTGACAAATTACTCATATACACATAACTTAGAAGTCATTCAAAATGCTTGCCAAGTAATTCTCTAGAAACTCATACTTCATTAATCCCTTCATAAAGTGAGAATGTATATGTGTGCTTCGTCAATCTCATGCTACATGCCTACTTTTCAATCAACAATATGTAAACTAGTGATTCTAATGATCTTTACATAGCATTTCATAAGCTTTCTTTTCATTATCCCTCTCCACTATAGTAGATAACTATGTTCACTTGGATTAATAGATCTTTGTTAAGCTTGTAATGGGACCTTTGGTTTGGCTAACAAAGAAAAGGGGTAAGATTTACAAAGTAAAAGATTAAAATTGAATTTCTCATGAATATTTATCCTCTTGACTTTTTATTTGTTCTCCTTTGTTTTATACTATCACAACCCAAACTTATCTTCTTTTGAGTTCATTGGAATGTGATCCCCCCAATTATGGGTTGTACTACTACTACACCCCCAAACTTATTTTCTAATGAGTTCATGGAGATGTAATCCCCCCAATTGAAAGATGAATCCTTATTGATTCCTTTCCTTTTGTCCTTTCTCTTCTTCTTCTATTGACATTCTTCTTTTTAACTCCCTCAAACTTATCTTCTTATGTGCTCATGTACCTCTCTATAATCATGTGTATAGAATATGCCACCTAATAGGTCAATCATGGTATTTCATTAAAGAAAGAAGAGTCGAATGGTGGTCTTTCATATGCATTGCATATGTCTTTCTTTCATTAAAGCTCAATAGGGGCACTAGTAATGATGAATTTACTAGGTTAGCTTGAAAGGCTCAAATTGATCAAAGAATACCTAAATCATTTCCAAGTAATATGTTATCTTAGATTTAAACAAGTTCTAGTATGCTTGTGTCAACTAAAATATATCACTGAATTTACAACATCATCAACTGAATCACATAAACTTTGCATGATCATAACCTAATGTGCTTCTAAAATTTCATCATTCATAAAGAAGAATGACTTATCAAAAGAATCATTGAATCATAAGGTAGCATCTATCCTTGATTCTAAATCATGTGCAGTGATAATTAAAAACTTAGCATATGTTATTGATTGTTAAGAGAGAATCCATCCTATTCAATTTCAATATTATAGCACAATTGCTCATAGATTTCTTTAGCTAAGTTATCAAGAGAGAAGCTTATAGGGAAAAATTATACCCAAATTTGAAAAAAATTTCCAAAACTGAATGCAAATCCCCAAACACTCCACAACTTAAATTGAACATTGTCCTCAATGTGAAATAAGGAAAAATGTTTAAGCTCAAGGGCTTCCCCTGAATGAAGGCATTCCCATCCTCTTCTTCTAAAATTGAATTAGCATCAACTACAATTTCAAAACTTAAAACAACATCTACAATCCTTTGAAATTTCTACGCCCAATTTGAAATCAGATTTCTTCTTTCTACAATAGAAATATGAAACCACTAATTAAACAGAATCTAACCTAATGGAGAAAATAAACAAATAACTAAGCTAAATGTTAAATTCTTTATCATTACCTTCAGATCCTAGTGGTTATTTTCAAGTTAATGAATTAGACTCACTTGTTTTATCAATTTTTTGTGCAGGAGGAGACAACTGACAAACTAGAATTGGTGCTCACTACAGATGGATTGGAGGAAGATGAAGAAATGATGAATTGGAAAGCAAAACTTGATAGAGTAGAGCAAGTCAGAGAAGGGAAAGTTTCTAATGAAGGGTTATCACATGTAAACTCAAAAGTAGAATAATCAATTGCTATATCACCCTAACTAGAATTGAAGCAATTACCTCAGAACTTGAAGTATATATTTCTTAGTGAAAACAATATTCTTCCAGTGATAATTATTGTTGACTTTTCTATTGATGAGAATATAAAATATCATATTTTATTCCCTTAATAATTATTATTTTACACTTATTTGATGCCTAAATGCACTCACTATTCTTATATTTTAATTTAGGACACAAATGGAGTTGTTAGGAGCAAAACAAGGCTAACTGGATGATTTTGGACAACTTTTGTGTCACTTCAAGGATATTTGTGGTACATGAAGAGACTGGTTCAGAAAAATTTTTAAACATATAAGTTGTATCTTTTCTAGTTACCCATCTAACAAATCAAGAATCATAGGATTTGGAGATTAAACATGGAAGTTATGGCCAAAACACTACAATTATCTCAGACTTCAAATTTGCTGAATATGACAAAGGAGACACTTATATTCAATTTTGGACAAAGATTAAGGCCTTATAAGAAAATGTGGTCAAAATAACCCTAATTATACTTATAAAATTATGCAAAAGGTTAAGTGAAAGTGTGGTTTGGGGAACCCCTTTATGGTGGCATGAGTGAACTACAAATTCAGATTTGTTCCACACTACTAAACTATGTTATATCTTGTATGATTAATGTTTCTCATTTATAATTTTAATTACTTTAATTCACACCCACATGAATTGTGAGAAATAGACTACACATGTGGAGTGAAAGACATAATGTATGTATTTGAATTGCTCACTTTGGGGAATTTGTATGTGTGGACTATTCCACATCTATTTAATCATTCTATAAATGAACATAGATAAAATGAGATACATGACAAAATAACAAATCCCAAATCAAGTGTCAGTGAAGGGAAAACATTGGAATAAACAATTTAAGTGAAGATTCTAGAGTTGGGCCATATGAATGAGAAGTTATGCAATATAGAAGTCTAACTTCTCTTGTTCGTATAATGGCTCTAGGTAATATGCAAACAATGAAAGCTTGTGGAATTTCTTCAGTGGCAAGGCATCTAACTGATATGTGCCCAACTCTTCAAGAGGAACCTTTTGAGCAGGTGAATGTAATGAGTGGTTTTTCTGGACAACCACAGAGGAAGTATAATCCTTATTCGAACATGTACAACTTAGGATGGAGGGATCACCCCAATTTCGCTTATGGGAATCCACAAGTACATCAGCCTCTTACTCAAAATTGCCCAAGTTTCTAGCAATATCAATAGCCATACCCACCTAGATAATAACAGGGAAAAACTTCTAACTTTGGTATGTCTTTAAAAAATATTTTTAAGTCTCTTGCCACTAATACTTTGTAATTTCAATAGGAAACGAGTGCTAGCATTCAGAGTTTAGAGAACCAGGTAAGTCAGATGGCAACCATAATCAATCGGCTAGAAGCTCAAAGTTAAGGGAAATTACCCTCTCAAATGATGGTGAACCCAAGAATAAATGTAAGCTCAATTATTTTGAGAAGTGGTAAAGAGGTTGACATTCTAACAAAGGTGACTCCTACATGAACGGATCAAGAAAAAGAGAAAGATTTTGTTGCAGACAAGGACATTCCCGATGGCAATGAAGTAACTCGATGTAAGTTTCCACCTCTTTCTGAATATAAACCAGTACCTCATTTTCCTTAAGCTTTAGCAAAATCTCACAAAATTAAGAACTATAAAAATTTCTGTGAGACTTTTCGTAAATGTGAGATAAATATTTTACTTTTTGATGTCATTAAATAAGCACCTTGTTCTGCTAAATTTCTAAACAAATTGTGTACAACAAAGAGGAAATAGAAACTTAAGAGATGTGAAAAGGTGAGAGTAAGGGAGAATGTTTCTACAATCATTTAAAGAACACTCTCTATAAAATGCAAAGATCCAGGTATGTTTACTATCCCTTGCATGATAGGTAACACTAGACTTGAGAAGGCCATGTTAGATTTAGGTACTTTCACTAATGTCATGTCATATTATTTATATTTCTTTGAAACTTGGACCTTTGAATAACACTGGTATTGTGATTCAGTTGGCTGATAGATTCAATGCATATCCCAAAGGTGTAGTCGAGTTCTTGTGCAAGTCAATGATTTGGTTTTCCCTGCTGATTTCAATGTGCTAGATATGGAGAATGGTGATTAAACTCCTCCTATTTTGTTAGGAAGACCATTCTTAAAGACATTCAAGACCAAGATAGATGTTCATAGTGGTACACTTAACATGAAATTTGATGGTGAAATTGCTAAGTTTAACATTTATGATGCCATGAAATATCTTGATGACGATAATCCTGTCTACCCTAACTATTTAACTAATTCTTGTGTACAAGAAATTTTTAAACTTGATGGAGAAGATGAATTGGAAGTTGCGATTAGTAAACATCTTAAGAAAGAGAATGAGGTTTTACCCATTGAATGATGAATTTCAAGGAACTGTTGCACCATTGAATGAGTTTCCAAAGTTACTAAAATCAAGTAATAATCCTTACATTGAGTTACCAATTTCTAACAAGAGCCTTTTATCATCTATTTTGTAGGCATCCATTCCAGATTTGAAGCCTCTTTCTAGTAACCTCAAGGACATGTTCCTTGGAGATAAAAGAACTTCATGTAACACCTATGGTGTTGAAATTTAAGAGAAATTTTTTTTCATTTTAGTAAAATGAGGAATTTAGGTGATACACGGTGTTTTATAAAGAAATTTGTTATGGAAAATAGAATTGAACAAAGAGAATGGCTTCATTAGTATTTTTGAGTGAAAAAGAACTTAAGTGGTGATTTTGAGTAAAGTCATGTATATGACTTGAATAACCAATGTAGCATGATTGTTATGTATAATGATGTGTATGAGATATTGAATCAAAAGTTTGAGATAATTTTGGAATTTTGAACTATTAAGTTGAAGGTTATGTGAAAAGAACTAAAACGGTGAAATTGAGTAAAGGCACGATTATGATCTATATGAATGACATAATATGATTACCATAGGTGTTGTGATCTCTGGGGAATCTTGGTTACAACTTGGGTGTAATTTGGAATGGAATTGGAATGTGGAGTCATTTATAGTAGAAAATTTAGAGAAAATTCGATTAAAAAGAACTAAAATGGTGAATTTAGGAAAAAGCATATCTATGATCAATATGAATGGCCTAAGATATTTATTGTGTGTATTGTAATATCTATGAAATATTAGTTTGAGTTTTAGATGCATTTTGGAATGAAAATGGCCTATGGAGTTATTTATGATAGAAAAAGGTCGGTAAAAACAACTAAATGGGTGATTTTTGATAATTGACCTCAAATGAGGTAGTAAATGGTATAAAAATGTCTTAATTAATGTATGTGATGTGTGAAAAATGATTATTGGGATATTTGAAATGTTTTATATAAAAAGAGGGCTATGGTGATTTTTCATAAGTGTAAATGTTGAATTAGAAAAAGGGTTTATTGTGATTGATTTTTGGCATGGATAATGGACTATTTTGAAAAAGTGTTCAACATGAAAGTTGTATATCATGAAATTATCTAACTAATGAAAGAAAAATCACTCAATTCTGATGTCTTATAAGGAATTTACGACTAATATACTAAAAATATTCCAAATGACTAAAAAATAACAAGATGGATGAGATGAGTCAACTTTATGGAACTTTTTGACATGTTTATGAGCTGATTTGGAAAAAGTTGTTAATATAAAAGTTATAGCCCTTGAAGTTATATGTCCAATTCCTTAAAAATTAGGTATTTGAATATTCTATATAAAAACTATGATAAAATTACTATCACTGTGTTGAACAAAAAGAGCTTGCCGTGGCAAGCCTCCAGAAAACATGCTTTTTTGGCATCCAGTAAGAGCTTGCCATGGCAAGGTCATTTCCTACCATGGCAAGGTCATTTTTTGCTATGGCAAGGCCCTAAAATTGCACAGTTTAGCCATCCAACAAGACCTTGCCGTGCCCTTACCACGGCAAGAGTCCTATAGAGCGTCAGAGCATTGGAAAAATGCATTTTTTTAAACCCCCAAACCCCATTCCGTTTTATTATTTCTATTCCATTTTCTTCCTTACTCCCAAACCCTTTACTCTAAACCCCATTTAACCAATTTTCTTACTTGATGAATTAGGAAACAACTTGATTTAGATGGGTAATCAAGTTGGCATGTTTCTTAGCTTGGGTTTTGATGACTTGGATGATGGGAAATAGAAAAAGATCTGATTCCTCACAAATAGAAGGGGCTAATGGCAGCTTTGGGCATGGATTCTCATTCATAAATGGAAGACACACTTAAAATTCATGGTAAGTTATTTCTATTAACTGAATTTGTAATTTTCTGTTAGATAGGGTTTTAAAGTTATGAAATTTTGGGGGCAAAATGATGAATTTGGACTGGAAATCATGGGGGAAATGATTTTATGGGTTAATTATAGTGATTTGGGCATAATAATCCATGGATTTGACTTGGTAGGGTTTCTAACCAATCTATGAACAATGATTTTTTCCCAAATTGGTAATTTATAAGTAATAATTATGAAGAAAAATAATTAAGATGTGAATTACACTATTTTGAGATTTGTTTGGGTTTTTTGGCAATGAAAAATCTAATTTTTGGCCAAGACCCAAATTAGGTTAAAAAGGATTTTGACTATAAAGTGTTTAAGTGACAAATTAGGCGATTTGAGGATTTAAATAGCTAATTTGTTTTGATCATTGAAGTTAATGACATATTAATTATGTTATATAAGGATTTGGATTTTAAATAGTTAAATATGAAAATTATTTAAGATTCTCTTATGAGATATATGGGTTTAGATATAAATCATATTCATTGGTTTAGAAGAAATTAGTTCAAGCTATGTTTGTAATGAATGAGATTTTACCCTGTATAGGATAATCTGCGAAGGATGAAAAGGCGTAGAGTTGGAGAAATGGTTGGGAACTTAGAACCTGAGGTAAGTAGGCATTTGTTTCCATTGGATGGTTGGGGATAATGTATATCCCTTTTGTTTGACATGTTTTGTTGAACATATAGGGATTAGCCCATTTGTATGAATTTAGGCATGTATGTTTTGATTGGGGATAGTGAGTATCCCATAATTGTTTAAGATTGATGTTGTTTAGTTATTAGGGATAATGGGTATCCCTTGGATTGGAATAATTGATGTTTCATTCAACTTAGATGTCTAATGTGAGGGATAAAGAATACCCCTTTGTTGTATGTTAAATTTGAAGATTGGTGCAATATGAGCTTGATTGGTTGGTTGGATGATAACATGGACTTCTTTATTGGGTATGAATTGATGAACATATATTTGTTGTGATTGTTTACAATGACAAATGTCAATTGTTTGATATGAATCATGCTCATTGTGAATTAATTATTGTTGATGACATTTGTCTACTTACTTAGTTTGCCTAGACTGACGCTTTCGTGTTTAATTTTTAGCTGACAGGCCAAGTAAAGAATCCCCATTGTGGATTGGGACTGGTAAGCAGGACAAGAAGACATATTCTTGTGGTGTGACTGAATATTGGGATTAGTATCCCATTATATATGTATAATTGTATTTAATGATTTTAATTGATGTATAATTATAGATTTTAATTGAGATGTATTTGATATTGAAGAAACTAAATTAATATATTGCTAGTAGTGGCATGTATTAATGATTTAATTATCAGTTTGTTAATGGATTTTAAGGATGTAGATTGCCATCATGATTCTACCTAGATCTTGGGCTATGGGTGAGTGGGTGTATATGGTTATAATTTATATTTTTGCTTTAGTATATTTGATAAATAATTATACAAGTTAAACCCTAATAATTTAAGGGATACTATGTCCTTTTTTTGAAGAAAGTAGTCAAGTTCCAAAATAAGACTCAAGCACCCCACCCTAAAAGTGGGCAATTCGAGGTGAAAAACAGTGCAAAAAGGTAAGTCAGGCCTCGGAAGGTGGAGCGTTACACTTTACCACTGATCATCTCGAGTAAACTCAGTGTGCTACAAGAAGAAAGGCTTGTGCAGGTTCTGAAGAAGCATAAGATGGCTATTAAGTGGACAATTGCAGATATCAAAGGAATTAGCTCGTCTACATGCATGTATCAAATCTTACTTGAAGAGGGAGCAAAACCTTCTCATCAACCACAAAGGAGATTGAACCCATCCATGATGGATGTAATGAAAAAGGAGATCCTCAAACTTTTTGAAGTTGAAGTGATTTATCCTATTTCGAATAGCAGTTGGGTTAGCCCAGTTCAAGTGGTTACTAAAAATACTGGAATAACTATTGTTAAAAACCAGAATGATGAGTTGATTCCTACTTGTGTTCAAAATGGGTGGTGAGTTTGTATAGATTATAGAAAATTGAATGTTGTAACATGCAATGACCACTTTCCTTTACCTTTTATCGATCAAATGCTAGAGAGGTTAGCTAGTCATTCTTACTATTGTTTCCTTGATGGTTATTCGAGTTATTTCCAAATTGCAATTACCCTAGAAGATCAAGAGAAGATGACTTTCACATGCCCATTTGGAACTTTTGCATATCGCTGAATGCCCTTTGACCTTTACAACACCCCGGCCACTTTTCAAAGGTGTATGGTTAGCATATTTTCAAATTATATTGACCAAATTATAGAAGTCTTTATGAATGATTTCACAATTTATGTATATTTCTTTGATAATTGCTTACATAACCTTACACTTGTTCTTCAAAGATGCATAGAAACTAACCTTGTGTTAAATTCTAAAAAATGTCATTTCATGGTTGAATTGGTATAGTTTTGAGTTATGTTGTTTCATCTAGGGGAATTAAGAAAGATAAAGCAAAAGTTGATATTATTCAATCTTTACCTTTCCCCATTGGTGTGTGGGAAGTTTGTTCTTTTCTTAGACATGCAGGTTTTTATTGAAGATTCATCAAGGACTTCTCCAAAATAGCATTACCACTATGTAAGTTGCTACAAAAGGATGTGACTTTTGAATTTGATGAGACATGTAAAAGGCATTTGACAAGCTTAAGGAACTATTAACTTCAACCCCAGTTATTCAACCCCCTGATTGGAATGTTCATTTTGAGATCATGTGGGATGCAAGTGATTTTGTAGTAAGCACTATTTTGGGTTAGAGAATTGGAAAAACATCTCATGACATTTATTATGCTTCAAGGACTTTGAACGATGCTAAGAGAAATTATTCTACTACTAAGAAAGAACTTCTAGCTATTGTCTTTGCTTTAGAAAAAATTTGATCTTATTTGCTTGGTACTAAAGTCATTATTTATTCTAATCATACCGCTCTTCATTATCTAATGATGAAGAAGGAAGCAAAACCAAGGCTAATAAGGTTGATACCTCTCTTGAATGAATTCAACTTGGAGATCAAAGACAAAAGAGGGAGAGAAAATCATGTTGCAGATCATTTGAGCCATTTAGTTCATGTGGAGGATGAATTTCATTTGCAAGAAACATTTTCTGATGAGCAATTGTTCTCTATAAGTGAGATACTACCTTGGTATGCGAATATGGTAAATTATTTGGTCACTAATATTTTACCTCTTATTTTGTCTAAGGCTCAAAGAGATAAAATCAAGAGTGATGCAAAATATTATGTGTGGGATGACCCATACTTATGGAAGCATTGTGCAAATCAAGGGATAAGAAGGCATGTTCTTGAAAATGAATTTCATTCTATACTCACCTTTTGTCATTCTTATTCTTGTGGAGGTCACTTTGGAGCCAAAAGGATAGCGAGAAAAGTGTTAGAGTGTGGATTTTATTGGCCAACTTTATTTTGTGATTCATATTCTTTTTGTAAGTTATGTAATCAATGTCAAAAGATAAGTAAAATATCCTAAAGGAATGAGATGCCACAAAACCCCATGTTATTTTGCAAAATTTTTATGTTTGGGGCATTGATTTCATGGGACCATTCCTTGTATCTTTCGGTTATGTTTATATCATGCTTGTTGTTGACATGTCTCAAAATTGGTGGAAGCTAAAGCCACCAAGACTAATGATTCTAAAGTTGTTCCAAATTTTATTAAGTTTAACATATTCTCCAAGTTTGGAATTCCAAGAGCTTTGATAAATGATCGAGGCACTCACTTTTGCAATCGAACTATTGAAGGTTTGTTGAGAAAGTATCACGTGATCCATAGGGTGTCAACTATTTATCATCCACAAACTAGTGGACAAGTTGAAGTATCAAATTGAGAGATCAAGTCCATCCTTGAAAAGACAGTTAATCTAAATAGAAAAGATTGGAGTTTGTGTTTGGATGATGCCTTGTGGGCCTACAGGACTGCATATAAGACACCCATTAGCATGTCACCTTATCAGTTGGTGTTTGGGAAACCATGCCACCTTCCCATTGAATTAGAACACAAGGCTTATGGGGCTATCAAGAGTTTAAACATGAATATGGATGGAAGTGAATAGCCTAGGAAGTTGCAACTATAAGTGTTAGAGGAAATTCGCAATGATGCCTATGAGAGTGCAACGATTTATAAGGAAAAGACGAAGGCTTTTCATGACAAGATGATCTCTAGGAAAGAGTTTAAAGTTTGTTAGAAAGTCCTTCTATACCATTCATGGCTTCCTTTATTTCCAGGTAAGTTATGTTCTCATTAGAATGGACCTTTTATTGTTACTAATGTTTTTCCTTATGGTGCAGCTGAAATTCAAAGTTTGGCGACTTCCAAAATTTTCAAACCTTTCTATGAAGGATTACAAGTTGATAATGTGGTGGAATTGGATCTTGAGGAGCCAGTTTAGATTGATTAAAGAAAGAAGCATTGATTCAAGCCAACGATTATAAACAAAAGCGTTGCTTCGAAGGCAACCCAAGGGGAGTTTCTATTTTATTTTATTTTATTGTTATTTCCTTCTTATTTCTGCATTTCTATTTTGGTTGTTTTTGTCTCTTCTTTGCATTTCACCTTGCATTAGGCACAATGTAAGTTTTAAATTCGAGGGAGGGGATTTAGGTTTATGTTGTGTTTTTGTTTTTATTTTTTTGAAATTTTTTTTTCAAGAGAGTTAGTTTTAACCCTTATTTTGTTGGTTTCCTATGATTTGAGATTAAGGATGTCATGAGAAAGATTCAACTAAGCTTGAAAAATTCATAATATGATTGATTAAGTAATCTTCTCATTTGTAATTACTCGGTTTAGTTATTTTTCTTGAGAATGGTGATGACTAAATTTCATAGACAAAAGCTAGTGAGATTTTGAGTCTTTAAACTGACACATCCACATCAGTCTCATTGTTTTTCTGCATGAAAGATATTCTTCCATGGATTTGTTTCTCTAGAACTTTCCTTGATTTTCTTTGAGATCACATTGATACATGTATGCATGAACATGATTAAGGCCTTCTTTGTTATAAACTACATGAGCCAAATAGCCTACCTTGTGATTAATTTTTCCTCTTGTTGAGCCCCTTTGAGCTTTATAGGCTTTTATTGTGAACCTATGTTACGAACTTACAACCTAGAAAAATAATATCTTTACCCAGGCCATAGAATAAGTGAAGATGGGTCATCATTGTACTATGTATGGGTGTACAAGAAATAAACTATGGGGGTGTTTGGATTTGTGGTATGACTATGTTTGCTGAAAGGGAACATGCTTTTATTCTCAAATTGTGAGTTCCAATGTAAAAAAAATAAAAATTCAGGAAGAAATTGTTTATATTCATAATTCTTCAAAAAACTTCATGAAAGGGGTTTGTTTATACATCAGCTACATAAGGAAAGATGTTGCTGAATGGAATGATTGGTTTTACATGTCTTATATATTTGAGCTTGAGTTGATTTATTTAAGCTTTACTAGTTTCAATGGCTTTTGAGCTACATTCTCAAATATTTCCCACCTTATCCTTAAACCCCATTACAACCCTTGAAAATTCCTTATGATTCATGTAGTGCATGTGATCCCAATGATGTATAATGAGAAGATATGCAAGCTTATGGTAGATCATCTCCATTAGAATGAATTTGAACGAAGTATATATCCCTCGAACACATGAGAGAAGAGTGTTTATTTTCGAGAGGGTCTATGTATTTAGTTCATTCCATATTCAAGAGAAAATGCTTACTAAGTGATAATAAGTTGTATAAGAATGACTTGTTCATGATGTGTGTTGCAAATTTTCCTTCAACGCAAGTGCACATGTCATGAACAAGTAATAAAGAGTGAGTGAGATATAGTTCCCATGAGGAATAAGTTCACCAAGTACCAAATTACTTTAACTTTTAGTTTTATTTGAAGGATTGAATTATGATAAGTGAATTTAAAGATATAAATAGAAAATATCTAAATTAATGGCTTTTGCAATGATGTGAATTCTAAAAACAATTACAAAGATAATGATTTAAAACATTTAGGGGTGTCTGATTTTACCAGATAAATCATATTCAATTTCATTAATTTTAATAATCAATGTTTGTTCTTATGTTGACAATGTTGATTAATTTTTGTTCTTTCTCAAGTCATAGCAACCTATCTCAATTGGCTAATTTCCTACATCTTTGTGAAAATCCCAACTAATTAAGATGCACTAAGATCAGGAAACTCATAATGTTACATAAGCTTCATGGATACCTCTATCATCATGACAATCTTATGTTAATCATGGTCTAATTCAATTATCGCTTCTCAGCCTCAAATCGAATCACAAATCATGTTGAAAGGGCTAGCATTCTTTCACAAGCATTAAAATTGGATTAAACATTCAACATAAATCATGAACAACCAAAAAAATTCATTAAACATAATAAAAACAAATACTCATTATCCGACTACATTGTTCCCCTAGATTAATGTATTTAGCTCATGATATAATTAATGAAAACAATACACATTGTCTTAAAAATGATTAAACAACAAAATGAGTGATAAATAATAGGAAGAGATCAAGAAAAACTCTTCTCAAAGCAATGCTCTACTTCTTCTTGCTTTGTATGAAGATCCCACTCCCAATCTGTGTAGCCACCTCCTCTATCCTTATTTTCGGCTTCTAACCTTGCCAAAAGATTTCCCAAGCTCCCAAAAATGTGCCCTTGCTTTCTTTTTATGGCCTCCTCCATTAGGGTTAAGCATTGCAATTTTTCAATGCTTTTCCCAAAAATCCAAATCTTGTTTGCATGTGTGAATGCCGCAGCATCAAAATTGAATGCCTTAGCACATAAATTTATGCATATTAAATAGTTGCTGCAATTCTGGTAAATGTCACAGCATCTGATTTGGATGTTGCAACTCTCATTATGAATGTTGCAGCATTTGATATCTGCCCATTACACATTCTTCATTCAACATTTTGAATGTTTAGTTGCTCAATTTGAATGCCTAGGCACTTGGAATTGAATGCCTAGGCGCTCGATTCGAATGCCTAGGTGCTCACACACTGGTCACTTGTTTCTTGATACTCCTTTTTGCTTCTTGCTTTATCCTCAATGCTTCATTGCATTCTCTCTTTCCCTCATTAATTCTCCCTTGTTTTCTCTATTCTTCTTGCTCTCAAATGCTTGGAAACAAACATAAACAAAAGCATTATAAATTGCTAAAAATAGCTCAAAGATTTATTAAAAATTAAGCCCAAAAGATATGATATAAGTGAATAAAATTTACTTACCAAATACCCCTAAACTTAACTTTTTTCTGGCCCTCGAGAAAAACAAAATCCTACTAAACATCCTAAAACAAAGCACTACTAAACTTTTAATTATTCATAAAATATTTTTAACAAAATAAAAACAAGCAACACAACAACAAGGTTCATATATATATATATATATATATATATGTATGTATGTATGTATGTATGTATGTATGTATATATATATATACATATATATTTTTTAAATCTCAGAATGATTGATATGCATATAACTTTAGAGAAAATTTTAGAATGCAATACTCATCTAAAATTTTAACCCAAGAATTTTTTTCATAGTTTACTCTTGATTCCCTATGTGAGTGCACAAAATATAGCCAATGTCATTTATTTACTTATGATTTAGACATAGTCTAGCAACTGAACGAACCTGTCATGTCATTCCATAAGCTCATATCTTAACATTCTTCCACTAATTTTAACAACTTATCATCAAGAAGCAATAGGTCTTAATAAGCATGTGGTGAGACTTTTGGTTTAGTTAACAAGGAAATGGATAAACTATATTGCTACCACACTCCCAAACTTATTTTCTTTGAATTTATTTGGATGTGATCCCCCCTAAGTGAAGGATAAATCCCATCATATGTGGGTTGTATTACTACCACACCCCCAAACTTATTTTCTTTGAATTCATTAGGATGTGGTCCCCCCAAATGAAAGATAAATCCTTGTCTTTTCTTTTTATTTGACACCCATTTTTCCTTCTTTTGGCATCATTTTTTTTATTAAAACCGATGGGTACTAGTGATAATGATGTGTTGGGTTAACTAGAAAGGCTCAAACTGAATAATGAATGCCTAAATTATTTTCTCAGTGATTTATTATTAAGGTTTTGGCTTGAATAGTGATAAAAACAAGCTTTAGGATCTCAAATAAGTCATATTCGTACAATTATTTCAACCATGTCTTAGTACACAAGTAACTAAACATAACATGGCAAAGTGTTCAATTGAATAAGGAATCTTAAGTGCAACTCAAGAAATGCTTAAGTTAAATATGCAAACTTAACATGAGTCTTCCATTTTCTTCAGGTTATATTGAATGCATCATTCTCTTATCATTGATCTCCTAATTTTTATTTATTTATTTATGCATATATATATTATTTTTAAAAAATATATTTTTTTGATGAACATTTATGTCTATGGAAAAACATAAAACATACAAAATTAATAAATGATTTCAAAAGGAAAAACATAAAACATATAACATTAGTAAAGGACTCCAAAACGAGCTATTGTTTAAGACAAACTATTTTTAAAACAACGATATAAAAGCCACAGTAAAACAACATAGAATAAAACAGAAATGACTTAACAAGTAACAAAATTAGAGCATCCACCCCCAAACTTGAGAGAAACATTGTTCACAATGTAAAACAAACATGTAAGGTGCAAAGACTTCCCTGATGGAGCTCAAGTAGCATCATCACTATCTGCATCTTCAATGTCTTCATCATCTGTTTCTTTACTAGCCGAGTCGTCATCATCCTGCTCTTGATCTTCATTTTTATTTTCAGGTGTAGGGTCATCTTCAGCTTCATGTGCATTAGCAGCTTCATGTTTAGTTACTGGAGTAAAACTGGGGGTGGTGGAAATGGACTTTTGATGAACTCGAGAAGGGATCCTCTAGAATCTATAAAACGAAAATGAACCTAAACATGAAAAGAAAACAAAATAGAACCAAAAGAAACTACAAATCCTAAGAGAGAAGGGATGAGAAGTAATTCTCATTTATAGTCTTTAGCTTGACTTTTCACAACTATACATTCACTTTAAATTTCTCTCCTACTTTGTCACTTTTGATTCTAATTTTATGCATACAAAAGGTAGGGCTACTTCCCTTGATATCTTCTCTTTTCCAATTGAATGCATACTTCCACACTTGTAGTATCCATAGGAGCTTTTCTTCCTTCACACCTACAAGAGAAGAAGAATTAAATACGAGAAAGGTTTAAACTCCATAATCATATTTCAAATGAGAGGGGAAGGGTTTTAGTTCAAGAATTAGAGGCTCTTCAATTGATGGATTAGGCTTTTTAGTGTGTTACCCCAATTCCTCAAATCTTAGTGCCTTTTGTCTTGGGTTGGACTCTATGAAGATTTCACACTCCTTTTTCTCCTCATTCCCAATTCCACCGTCACTTGGTTGAACAAGACATGCTTCAAATGAATCTTCATAAACATCTTCAAGAAAAACTTCCACTTTCTCTAGATCTTTTGGAATAACTTTTTCATCACTTGAAGGAGTCTCCAAAGGTATGGCGATAGTGGGCTACTTAGGAGGTATTGGATGAACTTCTTGTTGAAGAGGCCATAGTTGAATGTTAGGAAGAACTTCAGCTTGTTCTTGATCTTCTTGCTTAGCTTTTTCACCACTTGCTAGAAGCTCTAGTTCTTTTCCACTGGTCAAGGTAATCGCCTTGCATTGTTCTCCTAGATTGACATCTATGTTACTGGGCAAATTTCCTTTTTGACGATTGCTGAGCAGATTAGCTATCTGAGCTACTTGAGTTTCAAGCAACTGAATCTGTGCGGATTAATTCTGAATCTGAGTGTTTCGGCTCTGCAAATTGGCCCTTGTATCATCCATGGACTTGTTTGTGTTATTGGCCAACTAGGCTACCATAATCTTCCAATTTGCCTTCTCTTCCTAGTACTGCTGAAATCCTTGCTGATATTGCATGAATAGATTTTTGACTTGACATTCTTCACTGAAATGGTTTCCCTAATAGAAAGCACAAAAAATTTGAGGAATCTGAATAGACTGACAATTAATCATAAAATTGCTAGTGTTGTTGGCCAACTGAGTATTGAGATCTAGAGCGGCTTCCAAATTTGTCATCTATTCCTGTTGTTGAAAACATAGTTGAGGTTGCCCCACATTCTGATTATTTCTCCAAAAATAATTGGGATGATTGAACCATCTTGGATTATAAGTATTGGAGTAAGGTTTATTCATGATGCTCAACAAAAATCCTGTGAAAAAGGCATGAAAATAGCAATAAAAAATAAAAATAAAAGAAAAAAATTCAAAACAAAACTAGAGTTATTTATTTTGATATTAACACAGCATTAGTTCCCAGAAATGGCGCCAAAAACATATTATGAATTTTCCTTCAACGCAAGTGCATGTGTCGCAAACAAGTAATAAAGAGTGAGTAAGATATCGTTCCCAGTGTCATTCCCACGAAGACTAAGCTCACCAAGTACCAAATTATTCTAACTTTTAGTTTTGTTTAAAGGATTGAATTATGATAAGTGAATGTAAAGATGTAAATAGAAAATATCTAAATTAATGGCTTTTGCAATGATGTGAATTCTAGAAACAATTACAAAGATAATGATTTAAACCATCTGGGGGTGTCCAATTTCACTGGATAAATCATATTCAGTTGCATTAATTTTAATAATCAATGTTTGTTCTTATATTGACAATGAGTTTCCCTTGATTAATTGTTCTTATTTCTCAAGTCATATCAACCTATCTCAATTGGCTAATTTCCTACATCTTTGTGAAAATCCCAACTAATTAAGATGCACTAAGATCAGGAAACTCATAATGTTGCCTAAGCTTTATGGATACCTCTATCATCATGATAATCTTATGGGGCTTAATCATGGTCTAATTCAATTATCGCTTCTCAACCTCAAATTGAATCACAAATCATGTTAAAAGGGCTAGCATTCTTTCATAAGCATTAAAATTAGATTAATCACTCAACATAAATAATGAACAACCAAAAAATGCATTAAACATAATGAAACCAAATACTCATTATCCGGCTACATCGTTACCCTAGATTAATGTGTTTAGCTCATGATATAATCAATGAAAACAATACTCATTATCTTAAACATAATTAAATAACAAAATGAGTGATAAAGAACAAGAAGAGATCAAGAAAAACTCTTCTCCAAGCAATGCTCTGCTTCTTCTTGCTCTTGCATGAAGATCCTACTCCCAATCTGCGTAGCCACCTCCTCTATCCTTGTTTCCAGCTTCTAACCTAGCTAAAAGATTTCCCAAGCTTCTAAAAATGTGCCCTTGCTTTCTTTTTATAGCCTCCTCCATTAGGGTTAAGCTTCTGCATTTTTTCAATACTTTTCCCAAAAATCTGGATCTTATTTGCATGTGTGAATGTTGCAACATCAAAATTGAATGCCTCAGCACTCGAATTTCTGCATATGAAATAATTGCTGTAATTCTGGTAAATGCCTCAGCATCTAATTTGGATGTTATGGCTCTCATTGTGAATGCTGCGGCATCTAAATTAGATTTCTAATCTCTGCCCACTACACATTATTCATTCAGCATTTTGAATGCCTAGGCACTTGGAATTGAATACCTAGGCGCTCACACGCTGGTTGCTTGTTTCTTGATACTCCTTTTTGCTTCTTACTTTATCCTCCATGCTTCATTTCATTATCTCTTTCCCTTATTAATTCTCCCTTGTTTACTCTATTCTTCTTGCTCTCAAATGCTTGCAAACAAAAACAAACAAAAGCTTCATAAATTGATAAAAATAGCTCAAAGATCTATTAAAAATTAAGCCCAAAAGATATGATATAAGTGAATAAAATTCACTTATCAACATGTTATGAGTTTTGAAGAGTTTGGTTGTTCTTTGTTCATAACAATTGCAACCTTGATGTTCTTTTTGGTAGAACGAAATTGAGTTTTGCCCGATGACGAGCAAAAGTAAAGTGTGGGGGAATTTAATGAAAATGTAAAATATCATATTTTATTCCCATAATAATTATTCTTTTGCACTTATTTGATGCCTAAATGCATTCACTATTCTTATATTTTTATTTAGGACACAAATTGAGTTGTTAGGAGAAAAACAAGGCTAATTAGATGATTTTGGACAACTTCAATGTCACTTCAAGGATATTTTTGGTACATGAGGAGACTGATTAAGAAAATGTGTTAAACACATAAGTTGTATATCTTTAAATTATCTATCTAAAAAATCAATAATCATAGGATTTGGAGATAAAATGTAGAAGTTATGGCTAAAATACTACAACTATCTGAGACTTCAGATTTGCTGAATATGATAAAGGCATTACTTATATTCAATTTTGAACAAAGATACTAGCTTTTTTGGAAACTATAGTCAATATTAAAGTTGTATATCTTGCAATTATATTTTTAACACATCAAGAATTATGTAATTCCAATATAGTATGAGAAATATATGGCTAAAACATTAGACACTACTCCTGAACATTGCGGATAGCAAGTTTTGGAGCAAGCAGAAACTTGATATTTTTGGTATTTTGCATATTTTATGTGCAAAACCACTTAGGGAATCCACATAAAGTGAAAACTAACCCTAATTAGGGTTATTTAAGGAGGTTTTAACATAGAGAGAAGGAATTTTGGAAAGCTTTTAGTGTAGGGAATTCATCGCTCTTTTCTGTTCTCTCTTTTGTGTTTTCATGGTTTAAGGAGATAGAAGGCTCAGAATGAACATACTGTGAGATCTAATTTACGTTTATTATTAAATTTATGCTTTCAGTATTGATTATTCTTTTACATTTATTTTTATGATTATTGTGTTTAATTGCTAGGAGGCTTACTAGTTTATTATTCATTGCAATCTATTGCTAGATTAGATATCAAATCCGTATTTTTTTATTACTCTTATCTGCGAGGCAACTAGGGTTTAATAATTTACTGTATCAGAGATTATTAAATTTTAGGAGGAATATTCAACCAAATTAAATGTAACTGCGTGTGCTTTTGTTGTTTAGTTTCACTAATCTCTATAAATCTTAAAGCTTCTATAAGATTAAACCTCTTGCGCATGTTTGAGGTTGTTTAGTAGTTATGGTTAATTGGATTGCATGTTTCTAATTAACTATGTTGAAGGAGAGATAGAAAAATTTGTTCCAATGGTAAATATTCAAAGTATGAATTGATTTATACTTGCATTGATGATCAGTTATGAGATTATAATGGTGGATGTTGACTTAGACTAAGGTTTGTTTCTCCGATTGATTTCTTTTACACCCCATTCTCATTCACATAACATAAAATTAGGCTAGATACTTTCTATGCGATCGATCCTTAATTACACTACTATAGGTAATTTCATTGGAGTATAAGTTCTAAATTTGGTTGGCTACAACAGCACATCATCTGTTGATGAAGAACATAAGTTGATGAATGTGTTAAAAGAGCACAAAGGTGCTATAGGTTGGACCTTAGCAGACATCAAGGGAATTAGCCCCACTATGTGTATGCATAAAATCTAGCTGGAAGATTATGCAAAGACTTCCAAAGAAGCTCAAAGGAGACTTAACCCACACATGAAGGAAACTATGAAAGCAAAGGTGATCAAATTGTTAGATGTAGATTTTATCTATCCAATCTTTATCCAATCTCTAACAATAAATAGGTAAGTTCAGTACACGTGGTGCCAAGAAATCTAGTCTTTCTATTATTAAAAATGACACTAATGAATTAGTGCCAATGAAAATAACTACAGGAAACTCAATGTAGCCACAAGAAAGGATCACTTTCCTCTCCCTTTTATTGATCAAATGCTTGAAAGATTAACAAGTTATGCTTACTACTATTTTCTAGATGGCTTTTTAGGTTATAATCAAGTTCCAATTGCCCCAGAAGATCAGGATAAGACCACTTTCACCTGCCCGTTTGGAACTTTTGCATATCGAAGGATGCATTTTGGTTTATGCAATGCGCCTACAACTTTTCAAAGGTGTATGATGTCCATATTTTCTAACATGATTTAAAAGTTTATTGAGGTGTTAAGGATGATTTTTCTAATTTTGGAGATTCAGTTGTTGATTGCCTTAATAACTTAAGATTGGTGCTTAGAAGGTTTATTGAAATGAATTTGACACTAAGTTGGGAGAAGTTCCATTTCTTAGTGAAGCAGGAAATTATGCTTGGACATATTATTTCAAGTAAAGGCATTGAAGTAGACAAGGAAAAAATTGAGTTGATTGCAAAGTTACCTCCCCCAAATTCAGTCAAGGGAGTTAGAAGTTTTCTTGATCATGCAGGCTTTTACTGATAGTTTATAAAGGATTTCTCAAAAATTTCTAGACTGTTCTGTAACCTACTGGCTAAGGATATAACTTTCTGTTTTGATGAGGAATGCCTTATTGCCTTCAACACCTTGAAAGAGAAATTGACGTTGGCTCCAATTTTAACAATTCCTAATTGGTCCATTCCATTTGAACGTATGTGTGATGCATCAAATTTTACTGTCGATGTTGTCTTCAGACAGAGACTAGACAAATTACCTCATGTAATTCATTATGTAAGTAGGACTCTACATGAAGCACAATTAAACTATTCCACTACTAAAAAACAATTGTTTGCATATGTGTTTGCTTTAGAAAAAATCCATTCTTACTTGATTGGTTCGAAGGTAATTGTTTACTCAAATCATGTTGCATTGAGATATTTGCTAATGAAAAAAGATTCCAAACCCAAGTTGATCAAGTGGATCTTATTATTGTAAGAGTTGACAATCAAGGATAAGAAGGGCTCTAAGAATGTCGTAGCTAATCATCTATCCAGGTTGGTGGAAGGAACTATTTTGAGAAGAAAGAGGAAAGAAAAACATTCCCATCAATGAGATCTTTTCCAGTGAGCAATTATTTTCTATGAATGGGAGTGAACCTTGGTATGCTGACACTATTAATTACTAAGTTAAAGGATTTTTCAATCCTTTGTTGAATTCACAGGGAAGGAAAAACTTATTGTAAATGGTGAGACATTATTTTTGGGATGACCCTGTGTTGTTCAAAATATGTCCACATCAAATCATTAGGCATTGTGTTCCAAAAGATGAGCAGTAGAGTATTCTAAGACATTACCACAAGTTTAGTTGTAGAGGGCATTTTAGAGGGAAGAAACTACTCTCAAAATCTTTCAATCTAGATTTTATTAGCCAAATTTTTAAGGACGCTCATGCCTTTTGTGCAATGTGTGACAGGGGCCAGAGTACAGGGAACATTGGAAGGAGAGATGAGATGCCACTTACAGGTAACCTTGTCATTCCCACCATATAATGGGAACTTGTACATTTTGCTTGCTATGAATTATGTGTCCAAATGGATTGAAGCTATGGCCACTAAGACTAATGATACTAATATTGTGCTGAGATTTTTGAAAGATAGGATTGTTTCAAGTTTAGCACTCCCAAAGCACTCATTAGTGATAGGGGAACTCACTTCTGTAATAAGATTTTTGCAGCTCTATTGAAAAAGTACATCATCACTCAAAGGGTCGCAACACTTTATCATTCACGAACATCAGGGCAAGTTAAAGTCAGCAACCAACAGATAAAAGTAATTCTAGAGAGGATCATAAACAATTCAAGGAAAGACTGGGCATGAAACTGAATGATGCATTATGGGCATATAGGACTTCCTTCAAAACCCTAATCAGAATGAGTCCTTACAAACTTATTTTTGGGAAAGCTTGTCATTTGCCTATTGAGTGTGAGCACAAGACCTATTAGGCTACAAAACATCTGAATTGTGATCTAGAAAAGGCAAGAGAGCAGAGGGAACTTCAGCTTCACAAACTTGAGGAGCTAAGGAATGAAGCATATGAGAATGCCAAGACTTACAAGAAGTGAACCAAGCAATATCATGATGAAGTTATTCATAAGGGGCACATTAAACCTGGAATGGATGTTTTCCTCTATGACTCACATTTGTGTTTGTTTTCAGGAAAGTTGCAATCTCATTGGGTCAATCCATTCCTTATCACAGAGTTGTTTCATCATGGAGCGGTTGAACTGAAGAATCTGAAAGATGGAACCACCTTCAAAGTTAATGGTCATCAAGTTAAGAGATACAATAGAGATGATGTGCCAATGCCACTGAATGAAGTGTGTGTGAATTTGAAAATCTGTAGGAAAAGGGAGTTCATCTTGCCCAGATGTTAAATAAAGCACTACTTGGGAGGCAACCTAAGTTGTTTTATTATTCAGTTATTTCAAATTCTTAGACATAGTGATGTTCTTGCATTGATACATAAGTGCAGCATATTTTGGTGCCACAACTCCAATTTAGGTGCCGTCGATGCCCAAAATTCCCTTGCAAACCAATGTAGACAGATTGATGGTGCCGCCAGCACCAGCTACCAATTCCACTTAAACTCTACACCATTCCAACCCCTTTTCATTCCTCATTTCATCTCCCACTTCATGTTCTCACCCCCATGTTTTTCCCTTCTCTCCAAAACCCCTCCTCCTAACCCTAAACCCCATTTTCCCACTCCTTAACTGAAAGCTTCATCATCAACACCTTCTTTCTTCCATCACCCTCCTTGGATTCAACTCAATAACTACTCTATTCATCATCTTCCTAAACCATTTTCTCAAAGTTGGGTTGGACGAATTCGTTAGTAACTTCTTGCAATCAAGTGTAAGTCACTTCTAGCATTTCAAACTTTCTTCTATTTGTATTCTTAGTGGATTGCATCATACTTGTATTGGATTACGAAGAGATGGGTTCATATGTTTTGGAGAAATCTTTTCATTGTGCACACTAAGTGTTTGAAAAATTGTTTGAGATAGTGTGTGTTGGGTTTCTCTTTGGTAAAGGTTTCAAAGGAGTATGCTTGAAGATTGGTTATGTATTGAAGTAGAATGTGAAGTCCCATTAAGGCAACTGGTGAGAAAATTTTAAGTGAATGTTAAATATTTGAGGAATTTCCTTAGTGAAGGAAGGGACCTTTTCTTGTGGTGTGTATGCACAAATTCTTGCTTGTGCTTGTTGCTATTTCTAAATAAAGCGGAATTGTGTGGTTGGGTCAAGATGAGCCTTGGGAATTTTACCTCATTTTGGTTGCTCAAGGTAGTTTGATATTCCAATACATGTGTTATCACCATTCCTCCAAAGAAATCCACTTCTGCTGGACCCTCAAAGAGAAGGTGCATAAGAGAGTTTGATACACCACTTGAACCCACATTTTTCAATGCCCGAGCCGAAGACATCTTCAAACAATCTCTTATAGATCGAGAAGGCATAAGAGAAAGAGGCATTGATACTAATTATAGCGACATTGCCGATATCATTCAAGTCTGACATTAGATGAATTTTACAAATCATCCTGATGTTGCCAATGATTCGAGAATTCTATGCCAATGCTAGAGAACAATACAAAGCCAACCCAAGAGAGTTGCAGGAACTTGTTTGTGGGAAGATGGTGCCTTTCAACTGATCTGCCATCAACTAAGTATATGAGCTTGCAGATATTGAAGAGGAAAAGTACTTAGCTTGGATAGAGCAAGGACCCGATTATGATGTCATCATCTGTTACCTTACTAAATCTTGTAGCACGTGGAAGACCCAAAATGACAAGGTGATTAGTTTCCCAAGAGGGCACTTGGAGGCAACGAGTAAGGCTTGGCACTACTTCATATCATCTAAATTGTTGCCATCAAATCATGTTTCTAATGTGACAAGAGAGCAAGCCCTTCTCAATTATGCAATTCAGATGGTACTGTCCAATGATGTGAGCCAAGTAATTAAGCGTTCCATCATTTCTTTCATCACGGGGAGGCTCACAAGCGAATTGGGACATCCTTCACTTATCTGCCAATTGTACCTAATAGTTGGAGTTTCTACCAATGCTAAAGAGGAACTCCAACAACCTTTGTTGACAATCACCGATGCTGTTATGTAAACTTTCAAAAAGTCAGTGTGTGTAAGTGTAAGAGTGGGTACCTCATTTGCAACCCCAAGTTCTTTCCAACAGAGACCCACGAGGAAATCTTCTTTTAAAGAATCCACTCTAGTTGCGCTTGAATCATGCCTAGTGGGAATTCATTCTTGGCATTGACAAATGATGAAGGACCAGCAGCAATAGTTCAAAAATATGGTGGACCACAACAATACTCTAATTGACATGCTCTGGAGTTGAAACATATCACAAGGCAATAGCTCAATTGTTTTCCCCACTTCACCAACATTTCCTGATTATGTAGAAGAATCTGAGAGTTAGGAGGAAGGTAATAACTTTGACAAATGATTTGATCCATTTCTAGGAAGTCCTTATTTTCCATTATTTTATTCCACATTGAGGACAATATTGCTTTCAAGTTTGGGGGTGTTAGTATTTTGCTTATGAAAGGTGTTTGTTTTAGCTTATGGTATGTGTGGGTTGTCTAGTTTTTGCGGTGTGTGCTTGGATAGTTTATGTGTTATGTTTGTTTTTAAATCTCTATGTTGAGTGCTTTATTTGATTGTGGTTATGTTTGGTGTTAAAATCATAAAAAAAAAGTGTGTTTATGTGTTTTGAGCATTAATCAAGGTCATAATACGAAACTAATTATATGTATGTGACATTTGACAATATTTAAATTGAAAATGATAGAAATCGCTATTGTCTGCATGCTTGACTTAATTCCTTGTCTAATTTGCTATAGATTCCTTATACACATTGATTACATTGACTTAGCCATTTCTTTTGAAGTCTTTAAATACTTAGCATAAGTTTAGGAGACTAAGTATGCATTGTTCAATTTGAATTCTAGAATTCATTATAACTATGATTGAGACAAGCATTAGATGAGATAAAAGAAAAATAAGAGTAAAAACTAATTGTTTATAGGGGGGAATCACATCTCTAAGAATAGAAAAGAAAATAAGTTTAGGTTGTGATAGTAATATAGCCCAAGGATTATGGGGGAATACATTTGGGAGAAGAAGATAAATATATATATATATGAGGAATGTGATAATCATAGAGCCCATAAAAAGAAAAAATATCAAATGCTCATATAAAGTAGTCTCTTTGGTTTAATTTGTGATTCTCAAGGTTACATTGAATATGTATTACTTAGTTACCTGAATGAATTTAACTATGAAAAGATGTAGATTGAAATGGCTATAATTTTTGCACATGCACATGGAATCTAGGGTGCAAAGGAAAGGCTCAGGTTGAAAACTAAAGATATATGTGATATCTTGATAGTTTCCTCGTAACTATGCTTATTTTATTGAGGTTATTGATTAATAACCTAGATCAATGTTCATTTTGTCTTTTGTGAGTTTTTTGTGTTCTATTTTACTTGAGGATGAGCAAATGAATAAGTTTGAAGGTATTTGATAAGTAAATTTCATTCACTTACATTATATGTTCAAGCTTAGTTATTTGTAAATCCTTGTTACTTTTAGATGTATTTCATATTTATTTATTGAATTTTATAGGTGTTGAAAGATGGGAAAAGAAGAGAAAATGAAAGGAAAAGATGAAGCTCAAAGAGTGGAAAAGAAAAAAAATGCAAAGGAGCTAAAAACTTAGCATATAAGAGAAAACCCGCCTAGTGCAGCTGGCGGTAGGATCCGTTATAACCACCTCATGGAATCTGGCACCGCCACTCCTTATTTTTAGTAGAATTTGAGCTAGCTTGGTTGGGGGGATTTTAAGGCAATGAGTTAGGGTTTTTCAAGGCATCTCTCCATATTCATTCAAGGGTTGTTTCTGAGGGTTCTGAGGAGCGGATCTTTGAAGTTACTTGTAGAGAGGAAGGGAGATTTCAAGTAAGCAAGAGGAGGGAGAGAGGATGTTTTACATTGTGATGAATCTGTCTAAGGGAGTTGTTTGATTTCTATTATGAACTAAATATCTCTTTCTAGGGTGAAGATGTAACCCTATTTGATACTCTTTGTTATGTGGATTGTTGGTTATAAATGACTATATAATTTGGTTTCATTCATTATGTTGTTTGCAATAATTTGATTCATTTTATTGCTTGGTCACCAATATTATGAGTTAGATTGATTGTCTAAGCATGATTAGACACCATATGCTAAACCCTAACATCTCTTAAATGAAAAGGATAGATGGTTAAGGAAACACCATATGCGAAACCATCTTATTTCGATTCATTATGTTCTTGAGCTTAATGAGTTTTCACCCCAATTATCCTATACACCATAGGTAATTGGAATGAATGAAAATACTTAATTTGAACCCGCACACATAATGGTAATGATCATACATTTGAAAGAATAAATCCAAGTGAAGCATTGAATCCAACATTCCACTAGGCAAAGGGGTGTCATTTAATGGTGAAACCGGATCCCTGGACCCTTGCATCTTGTTAATCTCCTTACATTATTATTAGTCATTGATTTTTACCATTCCATTCAGTTTCTGCAATTCCATTCAACACTATACAATATTCATTCAACATTAAATACATTCTTTTTAAAGATAGTATAGTTGAGTAACTAAAACTAATTAAGTCAGTTTTATCATTCTCTGTGGGATCGATCCTTGTATTACATACTATACTGTTATACGTTCGTTCACTTGTGAGGAATTATAATTTGAACCATCAAATACCTCAATAAACCTTTCAATCATATCAGAAAAAATAGACATCATACACCTTTGAAAAGTTGCAGGGGCATTGCATAAACCAAAAGACATTCTCCGATAAGAAAAAGTTCCAAATAGGCTGGTAAAGTAGTCTTTTTATGATCTTCTGGAGCAATGGGAACCTGATTTTAACCTGAATAACCATCCAAAAAACAATAGTAAGCATGATTTGTCAATCCGTCAAGTATCTGATCAATGAAAGGAAGAGGAAAATGATCCTTTCTTGTGGTTGCATTGAGTTTTCTGTAGTCTATGCACATCCTCCACCTTGTAGTCATTTTCATTGGCACCAACTCATTATTAACATTTTTAACAAAGGAAATACCAAATTTCTTCGGTACCACATGAACTAGACTTACTCATTTGTTGTTAGAGATTGGGTAGATAATACCCGCATCCAACAATTTGATTACTTTAGCTCTAACAACTTCCTATATGTGTGGGTTAAGTCTCCTTTAAGTCTCCATAGAAGGCTTTGAATCATCTTCCAATAAAATCTTATGCATGCACATAATGGGGCTAATTCCTTTGATGTCAAATAATGTCTAACCTATAGCCTCCTTGTGCTCTCTCAAAACATTCAATAACTTATTCTCTTCATCACCAGATAAGTCAGCAGCAATTATAACTAGAAGAGTATAATTCTCACCAAGAAATACATACTTTAAGTTTTGTGGTACTTGTTTTAATTCCAATTTTGGTGGTGTGCCAATTGATGGTGCCAAATTAGGATTCAAATGCATCAACACCTCCTTGATAACTTCATTTTCTCTAACTTCTTCTATACTATCTAGACCTTCTTTCAACTCTTTGATTTCTTTATCCTCCTCAATGAATCGTTTAGTTTTAAGCATTAGTGCCAATTTTTCTTCTATTTTCTCCTACACAAACATATATAATACAAGTGAGTCCAAATCATCAATTTGAAACAACCGCTAGGATCTAAGGGTAAGGCTAAAAAGTTGTAAATAAAAAACTCCACAGTCTTATCCAAAACAGTCATTTTCAATTTTCCATTCTACACATCTATGTTTGTCTTAGCTGTAGCCATGAATGGTCACCCCAAAAGAATGGGAACCTCTCTCTCTGGAGTTACTTACCTCTCCATATCAAGAACAACAAAATCTGCAGGAATAATAAGTTTATCAATTTTCACTAAAATATGTTCTAAATACCTCGAGGATATTTCACTGATTTGTCTGTAAGTTATAGAGACATTGGAGTCGGTTTTAAATCTCTTAAACCAAGCTACAAGTAAATAGAATAAGGCATTAGATTGATACTTGCACCTAAATTCACCATAGCCTTTATCGTTTCTCTAACAGTGATTGTGATATTGAAATTACTTGGATCTTTAAGTTTTGGGGGGAGATTTGTCAACAAAATTGTGTTGGCTGCTTCTGAAACTATCACCTTCTCATGTGGCCCATACTTATGCTTCCTTAAGCTTAATTCCTTCAAAAATTAGCGTAAGCAGACATATTTTTAATCATGTCTAGCAAAGGTAAGTTAACATTGACTTTGGAAAGGATATCATAAATATCAGAAAATGATTTATCCAACTTGCTTTGCTTCAATCTTTTTGGAAAAGGTACTAGGAGATCATAAGGTGGTGGTGGTTTGTAGTTGACTGGAGGGTCAATTATTGAAAACACAGCTCTCCTTGAATGCACCTCCTCTAAATTCTCCCTTTCCTTGTTAATTCCTGTAGAAACATGAGATTCATTAGTTTTTGTACCAACTTTGTTGTCAATTACCTTTCCACTTCTCAATACAGTGATTGTTTTTGCTTGCTCAGGCTGACTTGGCAGCTTTTTAGGTGTGGACTTTGCACAACTTATACAATCTATCCCAACCGTGTTTTTATCTTCTTAATTGATGCCTCCACATTCTGAAATCATATTTTAGTTACTTGGACAAAAGTCTGCACTATCTCTTCAAGAGTGGGTTTCTTAGGTTGAAAAGATATTCCTACATGGTTCAGGTTGTGATTATTATTCCATGAAAATTTGGGATGATTTTTCCAACTAGGATTATAGGTGTTTGATATGGGTCATTGAGCGGTCAATGATTGTAGAAATTTATGGCATTTGCTTGTTCAGATCCTCCTGCAAAGTTTTCATTGGAAGGGCAAACATTGGGTGAGTGGCCAAAAATACTACATCAAACATACCTCAATAGGGGAAGTTTGTTTCAAATTCCCTATCATGGAACACATCATCTTCATTTGCTTGGCAAGCTCTGAAACCTGCATAGAAAGTTCAATGTTAAAATTCACTTCATACATTCTTCTCAGCTTACCTCTAACACTCTTCTATTAGGATTTTGCTCCAAGCATCTTATATAAATCATATGTCTCCTCTGGGGTCTTTTCTTTCATGGCTCCTCCTGCAACATTATCAACCATGGCTTAGCATGGTTGTGTTAGTCCATCATAGAAAAATTGATTGAGCAACTCTAATGGATATTGATGGTGAGGGCATTAAATCAATAGTGCCTTAAAGCTCTCCCATGCCTCATGGAATGCTTCACCATCCATTTGAGAAAGGGTTGCAATCTTACATCTCAATTTTGTAGTTTTAGTGTGGGAATACAATTTACCAATGAACTTGTTATAAACTACATCCCATGTAGTAAGTGATCCAGGAGCCAAAGACATGAACCACATCTTCGCTGCATCCTTCAAGGTGTACGTGAAACATCTCATGCGTAACTGATCTTCAGTTAGACCCTATAAAGGAAAAGTTTGAATAGTTGCATATAAATCATGCACAAATGTTAAGCGATCCTCTGCAGCTACACTACGAAAAGAAGGAAGCATGTTAAAGTGTATATGCTTTAGCTCATAATTTCTAGCATTATCATTCAAAAAAATGCATGAGGGTGAAATTCTAATCGTTGGGTGTGCAAATTCCTTCATCAGCTGTTGAGCTTGTTGAGCCACTCTATTTTACATATTGTCAGCCATCAGTTCTTCTTCTTCACTTATGCTCTTTGTCTCTATTTCTAATTTGTCGATGCGATCGTTCAAGGGAAACAGCATCAGATTCAACGATCTCCTTCCATGCATCTACAATTCTACAAAAGAAACAAAATAAAACTAAATAACTAGAAATCCTAAATACAATAAAAAACAACAAAGAAAAAAATTTAACTAAATTAATCAAATTAATTTGGAACCAATTTTTTGGTAACGACGCTAAAAACTTGATGGTTCAAATTTTACTTCCTCGCAAGTGCACGAATTTGTAGTAGTATAGTGTGCAAAGCAATCATCGATCCCACAGAGAAATGTTCAAATTGATTCAATTATATCGAGTTAATAAAATTAGAACTATCCTAAATTAACAAAGATAAAGTAGGAATTGAGTAAATCGAAGTCTAAGTAGAATAATAGAAAATAATGGCAATATGTAAAAGAGATTTTGAAGTTACAAGAGTTTGGGGATCCAATTTCACCACCCAATGATATCCTAAGTTATTAGGATAATGGTGTTAATTTATTATCCTGGGTTGTCTCCATCTATTATATGCTTATTACCGTTAGGCATCCGAGTTAAAATCAAGTATTTTCTCCTGTTCCAATTACCTATGGTATGCAGAATAATTAAGGTTGAAAACTCATAAAGATCAGAGGAGCTTTAATGAACCAAGTAGAACAGTTTAGCATATGGCATCTACCTTAACCATCTACTCATTCATTCAAGAGAGCACAGTTCATGGTTTAGCATATGGCGTCTAACTTAGCCATGTACTTAAATAATCAGTCTAATTCAAATAATTGGTGATCAAGCAATTATAATAAATTAGATGATTGCATTAAACACAATGAATGAAACAAGATAAAATTAAATTGATAAACCAACAATCCCATTTAACAGGGAATATCAAGGAATGCTATATCTTTGCCCCAAAAAATGAAAATTATTTCATGTTAAAAAGAATAATCTTCAAACTATGCATGTTACCAAACTTGGAATCCTTCTCTTATGTGTCCTGGTTGTGTCTTTAAATAACTCAAGCAACAAGGTTGTGGTAGAACTCCTCCATGAATTATAATACTTCTATGCATAAAGATCTTCTTCCAATAATAACTCAACATTTTCCAATGAAAAGATAGCTGTAGTGCATAAAAATAAGAGTTCTAAAAATAATTAAGTTGTTGCACATCTTGGGGTTCTAAAAATTGCAACACATCATGTACCTAAAAATCAGCTTCCAATAATAACTTCACAATCCGCATGTCTCACACTCTAAAATTTGTAGCATCTGATGCATGAAAATTAGCTTCTAAAAACAACTCTACTTGTGCACTTCAAAATAATTTATAATTCTACAACTTCTAAGACCAATAGCTACTACAACTCCCAACTTCTATCTGCAATTTCATGCCTCTAAAGCACTCTAAAACTTGACCACATGAATTCGGAATCTCTTACATAAATCTTAAGCACAAATTTCTTCCAAAATGCACCTCTAAAATCTTCAAACTTGCTTCTGAAAATTACTACTAAAAAATCCTTCTAAAACTTTAGAGTTTTATTCCTTTGGACACTCCTCTTAAAAACTTCAAAGGTGCTGAATTTGTTTTCAAATTCCAAGCTTTGATTTCAGACTTTCTTCTTGTTAAGCTACTACAGAGGCTTTGAAAATCGAGCTATAAATTTGATTTCCTATTTCAGAACCTCTGAAATATATTCCCGCACCTCCAAAGTTAATTTGCACCTTTTGAAACCCATTGGCTAAGGATATGACTTTCTATTTTGATGATGAGCACCTTGTTACTTTCAATACCTTGAAAGAAAAATTAACTTCTGCTCCAATTTTGGCAATTCCTAATGGGTCCCATCTTTTTGAACTTATCTGTGATGCATCTGATTTTGCTATTGGTGTTGTTTTAGGACAAAGAATAGATAAATTGCCTCATGTGATTCACTATGCTAGCAAAACTTTGAATGAAACATAATTGAATTATTCTACCACTAAAAAAGAATTGCTAGCAATTGTGTTTGCTTTGAAAATTTTTTTCTCATACTTGATTGGTTCAAAGGTAATTACCTATTCTGATCATGCTGCATTAAAATATTTACTGACTAACAAAAATGCCAAGCCTAGGTTGATTGGGTGGGTTTTACTGTTGCAAGAATTTGATTTGACAATCAAGGACAAGAAAAGTGAAAACATCGTAGCTGATCATCTGTTCTAGATTGGTGGAAGAGACTAATTTTGAGCAGAGAAAAGAAAAAGAGAACATTCTCATCAATGAGATTTTTCAGATAAACAACTATGTTCTATAAAGGGAAGTAAATCTTGGTATGTTGATATTATTAATTATTTAGTGAAGGGAGTTTTTAATCCAATTCTGAATTCGCAGAGAAGGAGGAGGTTGCTGGCTATAACAAAGCAATACTTTTGGGATGATCTAATTATGTTCAAACTTTGTCCAGATCAAATCATTAGACGTTGTGTACCAGAGGATGAATAACAAAGTGTTTTGAGTCATTGCCACACATTCAGTTGTGGAGGGCATTTTGGAGGAAAGAAGACTACTTTCAAAGTTTTCTAGTCTAGTTTCTATTGGCCAACTATTATGCTCGTGCCTTTTGTGCAAAGTGTGATAGGTGCTAGAGAACATGTAGCATTAGGAGAAGAGATGAGATGTCACTTATAAGTAATCTGGTTGTGAAACTGTTTAATGTAATGGAGCATTGATATCATGGGCCCATTCCCACCATTCTATGGGAACATGTACATTGTTTTTGCTATTGATTATGTGTCTAAGTGGATTGAGGCAATGGCCACTAAAACTAATGATGCTAAGTTATATTTTGATTTTTGAAAGACAAGATTTTTTCAAGGTTTGGCACTCCAAGAGCAATCATTAGTGATAGAGGTACTCACTTTTGCAATAAGGTGCTTGTAGCTTTGTTGAAAAAGTATAGCATCACTCATCAAATGGCAACACCTTATCATCCACAAACATCTAGACAAGTTGAAGTTAGCAACCAATAGTTCAAAACAATTATGGAGAGGACAATGAACACTTCAAGGAAAGATTGAGCAATGAAGCTAAATGATGCATTATGGACATATAGGACTGCTTGCAAAACCACAACTATGGGAAAGCATATCATTTGCCTGTGGAGTTAGAGCACAAAGCATATTGGGCGATAAAGAAACTGAATTTTGATTTGCAGAAAGCAGGTGACAAGAGAAAGATTTAGTTTGTTAGTGTGAATCCATAATTTTGATGACAATAAAACTTGAGTAAGTTTTGTACTGATGAAATCTGTCAAGTGTTTAGAGTGCAAAAGTTTTAGATCATTTATCAACATAATCTTGAATGATTGAGTTGCCAAAAACATGGATATAATGTTTTGGAAGAATTGAGAAGAAGAAAATGAACAGATGTTTTCAGACAATGCAAAGCTTAAGACAAAACTTAAGAAGCAGATCCTTCATCCTAATCCAAGGCTATCCAACTTCGTCCATGTCATCAAAATCTATTCGAAATTAACTACAAACAATATAAAGTGAGATGGGACTTCATCCAAAACTAATAGAAGTAGTCTTCGTCCAAAAGTCTGGAATGATGAACCCTTATTAACTTTGGGCAATGAGCAGCAAAGAACTTTATCCAACTGAGAGAAGCTAAAAAATGAAAGTGAACTTCATCCAAAGTGCAGTCCAGAATGAAGAGTCTAGTTTTGTCCGAAATTAACTTCCAACAATATGACTAACTGAACAGAGTAAACTAAAGGGAAAGCTCTATCCAAAATTAACTTCGAAAGATCAAAATGAAGCATCATCTTCTTAATCTCTTCCTCAAACAATTTGAATCATCCAGCATTATCCAAATTTAATAAGCTTCATTCCAAAATGATGATTTAGTCAAATCAGTGCAGCATCTCCTCATCTAATGCTCGCCTAAACCAGCAACTTATCTTCTTCTCTGGCAAGAACAGAGCTATAATCATCCCAACTGATAAGAATTAATTAAAAGATGGTGTTTTTCAAAGAGAGAGAATCAAAATGGTGTAGAAGGTCACTTACCACCAACGGCTGAAATTTAAAACCTCTATAAATGCATCAATGCTGGGAAAAAGAAGAATAACAAAGATAATAAAGAAAGTGATTACTAAGCCAAAACCTACTACTATAAGAAACTTGACCCTTCACACTTGAATCTTCTATTTCATTAAAGGCCTTGAACTTCCCTTCGGGAAGATTATTTACTTTAGCATTCAAGTTTCAAATATCTTCCCTTATGCTTTCTATGAAACACTTGTATAAGTGTATTTAATTTCTATACTCTTAGTCCTATGATTGCCTTGAGCTCGTAGTTAAGACCAAGCTCAAGAAGAGATGTGACTATTTTTTGAAGCGTGTTTTACTGACAAGAGATATATATAGTTTATGCCACCTAGAGCTGATCCAGAAAAGTGCTATGTGCACCATGTTTATACAACCTGGAGCTGATCCAGAAGAGTGCTACGTGCACCATGTTTATACTCCCTGGAGTTGATCCAGAAAAGTGCATGTTGCACTAGTTTATGCCCCCTAGAGTTGATCTAGAAGAGTACTATGTGCACTGATTATATTTCTAGTAATGTGAGATAGTGGAACCTAAGACACTAACAGGAAAGTGTTTTTGGAAGAGTGGAGTAGAGTATTGACTCGAATCACTATAAAAATCCCTGTGTCTTAATTACTTATGTGCCAACTATTTGATTGCATTGTTTACAAGAGGGACATTAACTCTTCAAGGAGGTTTTAGCAAAAGTTTTTAATTACCCAATTAACCCCTCCTCTCTTAAGTATTTGTTTGCTGTAATTTATACTGCAAGTGTACGATATCAAATTTATAGTATAATTGTGAGAGAGTTTATCTCTAGAGGGATTGTAGATCTGAATTAATCACTAGCTATCATAATAATGATCATACTTTTATCCAGACGATCAAGAAATAAGAAAAACAAAAGAATGCTTTGGTAAGAAGAAATCAAGGTTAAAAGACTCTAGAATGTTGATTTCATTTATGCTTCAATCATGGTGCATCCAACAAATTCTATGTTGATCATCACATTAATTTATAAATCAATAATGGTAAAACACTCAACTCCCTCTCCCAAGTGCCAAGCCAAGTATCTATTCTTGATCCCCCCAACTTTGATATCCCTATAAAAATTAGAAGATCAAGAATGTAGTAAGAGTTTGATTCTTTTGAGTGATTTCATAAAACCTAGAAGCTCTCCCGAGTCATCTAGAGTCTCATGTTATGATGCCCAGATCCTATTCAGGATTACCTCTCTAGAGTGTCAAATCCCAAATATACATTCATTCAATAAATGGCCAATAAATTGAAAGATTAAGAAGAAAACATCATAAACAAACCAATAAATACTCTCAATCATAGAATTCATCAATCACACCATGATGTCAACTTATGATCCATGCACATGAATCAAGCATGGTAAGCCATACACATGTAGCACCTCTGCAGAACTGTTTAGCCATTCTATTGCAAGAACCCATGCAACCAATATAATTCTAGGGTGTCACATGGAATCTAGAAGAGTGCTTGGTGCACTATTTGTAATTCCATTATAGTAATTCTATTATAGTAAGATAGTGGAACCTAAGGAACCCAAAGCACAAGGTATGCTTTTGGAAGAGTAGAGTAGGGAGGTTGCCCGAACCACTATGCATTGTGCATGCTGTGTGATTGCTTTTTTTCCGGTACTTTACTATTTTATTATCTATCTCATTACAAATTACACAAAACCACAAAATAGAGGGAAACTGATCTAACAAGTGTTAAGTGAGAAATTTTTATAAACCCAATTCACCCATCCCCTTTTGGGTTATGCCAAGCCTAGTGAACCTAACACTCCCCTCTTGGGTTGTGCCTTGCCAAAGGGACCAACAAGAATGAGTTTGAAAATTTTAGAGGAGAAGTTCAAAAATCCTAGTTTCAGAGGTCTAAAAGACCATCTGGGACTTAGCTCAGAACGTGGAAAACCTTCAAAGGATAGACTTTAACATTAGACCATTAGTAGTAGTTGGAGTTGTCAGTGTTCAAATGCAAATTTCAAAGGTCATAACATGAACTTCAGAGATCTGAACTACCTTGCTGGAACATAATTCATTGACCAAGTAGAAAAAAGTGAACTTTAGAGGTCTAAACCACTTTGCTGGAACACAATTCATCGACAAAGTAAAAAAAAAAAGTGAAATTCAGAGGTCTGAACCACCTTGCTGGAACACAATTCATCGACTAAGTAGAGTTTAGAAATCTTAAATAAGGATTCAAAGTTCTAAAATTTAATTTAGCAACAGTAACTAATAGTGCTACCCGACCTTCAAAGGTCTGAAGTTAAACTTCAAAGTTCTGAAATGAGTAAAGAAAAAGCAATCTAAAATAGTCGAAAGATTTCTAGAAATAACAAACAACAGCTAAATCATCTTCCAAGGATATAAATAGTGATTCAAATCTCTGAAAGAAAGTAATTGAGTAAATTTAAATGATCATTTACAAGCATTCGAGTTTTTTTCCAAAATGCTTCAACTGCCACTGCGTTGAACTCTGATCAAGCATTCAAAATAACACCTTCATCGAACTTGAAGGAGTTTGAACTTTCTATTTTCATTGTTTAATCATTTATTACTTTGTTATATATCTATGTACATAAGGCATTAAATTTGTACAATTCATTTACTATTTTTATTTCTACAAGTAAGGGGCTTGTAGTTTCTGTATAATAAATTCAACAAGTAGGAAAGGCTTACTAGAATTGTAAGAGTTTATTGGTGAGCTCTAAAAAATCAACTTGTGTTTGTTTAAGCACGTGTTAGTAGAACCTAAGTGCAAATCTACAGGAGCATGTGGGACAAGAACTAATGTATTTTCTCCTTATCATTTCTTTCACTTCCCTATTATGCTAAATCTACATTTCTTCTTACCCCTCATTATTCATGCATAGAATGTTGTAGTTCCAAGTTAGAAGAATTAGATGCATTATAGATAACTCCATTTAATAAGTAGAAATATTTCAAGAATTAAAAAAAAGTGCATAAAATAAGTCGATCTACAAAAAGAAAGGAAAGCATAAAAAAAATACATGAGTTGTCATAGTGAAATTAAATAGTCAAAAAATAGAAAAAAGGGGTAAGAAGATAATAGAAAGTTGAAGAAAAATGAGTTTATAATAATTATAAAATTACAAAGACTCCTAAATGAATAAAAACAAAAATGAACCAACCAAAATAGAGAAAGGGGTAAGAAGAAAATAGAAGTCAGTCACTTTACACAATACAACAATCTGACGAGAATGAAAGAGCAGCAAATGAGGTTCAGCAGGAAGTATATACCGATGACATTGCTGCACTCAAATATAATATTCTCCACCATAGCTGTTTGCTTGTTAGTAGAAAAACAAAGAAGAGAGAGGCCTTAACTTGGTCTAGTCTAACAAGCTGAAGATGAAATGCTTGAATTATGGATTCTCTAGTGTAAAGACAGATAAAAGACAACGCATGTTCAGGAAAGATGGGAGAGGAGGGGAGAGAGAATGGCGGTTGCTGTTGGTGATGGGCAAGCAAGGAAGTCGAGGTGCAAATTTAGTGACTCAGGGATTTGGAGATTCCGGTGAGAAGGGAGAAAAGATATTGGAGAGGGAAATAAAAAATCTCTCTGAATTTTGGATTTTGTTAGGCCAAGGAAAGCTCCCGTTCACACTGATTCCGCTATTTCAAATGAGCGGTTGAGATGTATCCTTGTAGATCCAATAACCTTTAACACGGTTACATGGAATATTTCTAAAACTGGTTGTATTGAAATATTTTCCATACAAGAATTTCTTCACATGATTTATATGATTTTACATTGGTGAATCATCTGGGCATTATGCGAAGAAACATGTAATTTAAATAAAAGCACAAGTGCGTGACGCCTGGAGCATGAATTTCTATGGTGGCACCCTTCCATTACCAAAATTATTGATGGGGTTGGGAAATACCATGGATACGATCCAGGCCATCAGAGCTAGAATCAGATGCGCGCCTCGTAAGCGATTAGGTCCAGGTTGCCGCTGATATAAACTAGGGTTGGGAACAACTCGACAATCTCGAATACATCCAGAAAAGCCCCTCTAGTATGGCATAATGATGCCAGCCATCCTAGCCAAGTATGACTAGTGGAGCTCACAGAAAAAACCTAACCTCCATCTCCTTTAAAGACCAGTGGAGCTCAAGGAAAAAACCTCCTCCACCTTTAAACATTCACCGCATATCATTGACGTACATAGGCCGCAACAGGATGTAAATCGTCAGGTTGTATCTGGCTCAAGTTAACCCAACCTTACCAAACACTTATATGTATTTACATAGCATTACTATAACCGCAATGCAAATGGGATCAAAATTCAGCCCGGATTGTTTGAACAATGACTGGGAAATAGTTTGCGTTGAACAGCGACTTTTTCGACCTAAATTAATGTCGCCCACCCAACCATCCAATCGTGGTAATTTTTGAAATCTTAACTAAATAAATAGTAATAAAACAAGAGTGGTTTTGATTCACCTAAAATATCATGGTTTGTGGAAATGGAGAGGTTCCACAATTTGAACCGGTTCCATAGAAGTGAAACCCAATAAATTTAAGAATTTCTACCCAACTCAATCCAAAATCAGATTGGGTTGGCTGAGTTCGGGTTGAGCCTATGACTCAGTTTACATCCCTAAATTGGACATGTGGGAACAAACTAACTACGACCGTATCCTAAAAAGATGGCTCAAATGAAACATGGAAAGAAACGCATGCAAATCTTGCTCATTAACATTTTCTTTATTGAGAAACAATGATGAATCAAAAACTGCCACATTTGTTATTCCCAGTGCAACACATAAATAAGAACAACAGCAGCCAAGACAGCAATTTATAAACATCAGCAGCCCAAATAAGGAGAGCAAGTCTGCCAGACTCTCCTCTTCCATCGCAAAAACATAAGGCCACCAACATCGTAACTCTTTGCCTTTTTAACTTTTTCCTTACTTTTCACTTTATTTACAGTATGGAATAAGCTCTTATCACCTCAACAATAGGAGCACGACATAATGGACACTTGCCTCCACCTCGAACCAACTCATTTGCACATTTAGAGCAAGTGCACATGTGCCCACATCTGCAAAAGAAAAAAAAACCGTTGGATCAAATTGCAAGGTTTCGACTAGAAGGAACATCAAATATTTTCTTCTTCTTCCAATAAAACCAGAAAGGTGGTCATGAGCAAGACCTGTACAACAGAGAATCAATTTGGTTGTCACAACAGACACAGCATGTCCCTTTTCTCACATGACCCCATTTTGATCCATCTTCAGATGATTCTACCCCAGGAACTGCAACTAAATAACAATAAACCATTAGAAATAACATTCTCATCTCTATGTAAAATGTTCTCATCACCTTCAACAAGTTGGAGAGTGAAAAAGCTGTCTTTAGATGTTCTAGACTATACTCAGCAGAAGCATCTCCTACTATTAAATGGTGCTTGATCTACAAATGGATTAATGAAACAAAAGAATTTTCTAAACAACCTACAATGTTTAATCTTCAAATACTCATCATTAAACACTAATGACATCTCTATCCCTCTCTTTAGCACCTAGTGGCAGGGAATTCACAAAGACAAAAACAACATGCAGACCCACCAAAGTTCTGCAGAACAAAGAATCAACATATGCAATCTGGTATTCCTGAAATAAAACAGCACAAGCACACCAAGCCTATTAACACACTTGAGTTATAACCTAACACCATTGCTGCACTCGTATGATATCACACAGCACAAAAGGTGCATCCTCAAGTAACCCTTGGTTTTCAACCTTGCATGACATGGAAAAATAATAGTAAGAAATGAAAAGTTAACTGTCGAAGACCTCTAAACAAAAATTTCTACCAATTTGTGTACCCGCAAGGATGAGAATGTAACCAATATGGCCAGTCTGAGCCATTGCTAAGCACCAGCAAGTTTCAACATTGCTGGACTCTTAAACAGACCACAAGTGCTCTTGAATCAATGCAGCCACCCAATCACATCTATTCTGAATGTCAACAACACATCCACACATAATACTGGCCTCACATTGATCACACTGAAAATAAAATTGCCATATCTAAAAACCCTGACTCATCCTGCAATAGGAATTTCCAAGGCCAACTATAACCTGTGCACAAATAAACTATCAAAGCTCAAAAGTGGTAAAGGGCCAAAAACATGATGCATCTAACAACCAAACGACAGAGATTAAACTGCCACATTCCAAGCACATTCATTGCAAAAGACATGAGAGAGATAAACAGAGGTACTCAAAAACCAGGAACACAACTCTCCCAGGACTAAAACCTGGTTTGCATAAATGCCACTCTTCCACGTGGAACAGGTGACAAGTTAAAGGATGAAGTAAAATCTACAAGAAAATTTTTATATATAAAAAAAGGCATAAGCAAAAAAGGTGAAATGACCGAATTCATTCACCGTCAGCCATGACCAAGCTCTGACTAACAAATCCAGTTGCATAAAATGAGAAATGAACAACAAATACCCTAACAAAATTCCAGTTTCTCTCTCTCTCTCTCTCTCTCTCTCTCTCTCTCTCTCTCTCTCTCTCTCTCTCTGTTCTTCTTGTCTTCATTGTCTTCATTCCTAGAAGTTCTTTCCCAAGGGGATCCTATCAACTGGTAGCAAATGATCAAGGGTCGGCCTCGCAATCAACGGCTGTTGATGCGGCATTTGAATTTTCAAAATGGAGGTTGGAGGATCTTGAGACAATCTGGCTAGCATCAAGATCCAGCTAATTGAATCAATCCAGAGCCCCTGTTCAAAAGGAATCCTTGTGCTCTATTGTTCCAAGATCCCTTCCCAAATTGGAAGCTAATCTGTGTAAAATCCCTTTCCAAGCCAGGAGACTGAAGAAATAGGAACTCTCCGATTGAATTGGAGGAACGGACTCACAAGCTAGACGGGAAGCAACATCTGACAAGGGTGCAGCGATCAACGCTGACGATCAGTCAGGTTGTTGATGGTTGCAGGCACTTCTGATGATTGGATTGAAGACATCAGCCTGATAGTGCAAATCGTGCGGAGGAAGTATCAGAACATTGACAAGATGCAGAAAATTCTCCATGAATGGCAGCAGGGCCTCCAGAATATTAGGCAAGGTAATCAACAGATTCTGGAGTCAATAAGGAGTCTGAGGGAAGACGTAAAAGCTGTGGGCAATGAAGGGGAATATGAAATCGTCAAGGCACAGGGGACCATTGCAGGTCATCCACAGGGAATCCTAAGCAGCAACATGGAGTGCACTACAATCTCCAAAAACAGCAAGTCAAGGAGACAGTTAACCGACAATGCTGCTGGGAATGTGAAGTGGAAGGTAGCAATCATTTCCTTGGAAACTCTAGTATCATAGGAACAAGTGGATGAGCAAGAAGTTAGAAGCCTGACTTGGGATCCTGGATGGGAAGCAATCAATGTTTGTGTGGAATATCTAAAACCCATTAATCCATATCAGGTGCTCAATAAAAGGCTGCATGATTGGAAACAATTAAGGCTGACTTGGGATCAAAATGAACAACACAGTATCCACTGGTCATTCTCTGTTGTTTTCGATTTTAGAGTAAGCCCCCACCTTGCCACCAATGCTAGTACAGGTTAAAGAAGTTGATCCTGGGTGATGGAGAAACAAGATACATTATATTTCAAGTCCAAGTCCAAAGATGGAGACATCTTGTCAGTAATGGTCTTACTGCTAACCTCAAGGTTACAGTCCTTTTCATGGAAAAAAAAAAAAAAGAAGGAAAATTCCAGTGACTACAGTCCAGTTCAAGCTCACACAGCTACTCTGGGTATAGCCCATCATGGGGGATGCATGAATCCCCAGATTGCTCATAGATAGCCAGATCCAAAGAGACCTTGGATTGGTGCAGTGATGACTAAATCTCACATCAGAGTCTATAGATCAAATAGGTAACAACATCGGATTTCAAATTTCATTTGCCTCAAGTTCAGAAATGAAAGCTATTGAAAAAATGGCTATGAGCGGAACAGCAAATGGGCAGGATTTGGTTCACTTGTTTTCAGTTTGGAGGGGTGATTACAAACAAAAGCCTACTGCAGGTACCACAGTTCATGGAAAGGGGGTGGTACGATTGCAGCTCAAGTGAGCATGTTTATAATCTGCATGTTCGTCGGATCCAATACATGAGAACAAACTACAGCCTTTTCATTCATTTGATGATGGTTTCATTCATTTGATGATGGTTACAAAGCTGAAAAGCACCAGAGGCATGAATAACCTATCGGTTTCAAGGTGTTTGGAATGGGACAAGCCTTGGTAGGCCACAAGAGGTCCCATCTGATCATGAGTTCTGAATCTAGAAAGGATGCTTTTCCAATCATTGGAATTCAGCAACTAGCATTGCAAAACATGCCTTAGCTGTTGACATCTTTAGTTCCTTCTAACCTTGAGGACAAGGTTGATCTAAAGGGGGAGGGAATGTTAGGGACAGTTAAGGGTCTGTTAGTGGCTGTTAAGGGGCCTATAAAGAAAGCTCTCGTTATATAATCAGGAGTTGAAGTTGACAACAAAATTCCAGTTAGCTTTGCTAGCACTATCTTTTTCTCTCTCTTTCGCTTTTTGTTTTTCTTTTCCACATTCCTGGAAGAGGATCTTCCCCACAGCGCTTCTATCATCATCTTTTTCTGTGCACCTAAAGCAACCACCAAATTACCAAAATAGTATCCCAGATAACAGAGGTTGGGACTGACACAGGCACATAGCATCTCCCTGCTTCAGATGAATAACGTCACTTGCACATAATTTGCCATAAGACTAACATGAAGTGTACGAATTCATAATCATAGTTTTTATTTATATTTGATACACAAGAACATTGCATATCGTGCCTCTAACAGGCTTGTGCTGAAAAACCATGTGAATTTCAAAAACAGGCCCATTTTGTTCTCCCCTTCCTCTTTATGGAGGTTTCACATAAATAAGCTGCACTATGTACGCACAGCATATTAAGCCTAGTCCACATATGCCACATTTGTGTCAACTGCTCCCCCCCAATATGCCCCAGTTAGATGGTGTATGCACAGCATATGTAAGCCATGGGGAAGTGTCAATGAAGAAATGATAGGTAAATATAAAATAAATGTTATAAAATTAGAGAGGGCAGGTGTGTTTGGTTTAAGATAAAAGAGATATAAAAGAAGAGACAAGGTAAAAAGGTGTAAAAGAAAAGAAAATAATATAAGTATGGGGATAATGTTGGTCACAAAGTGAATAAAGAAGAAATAGTTATATGAAAAAAGACAATAATAATTGAAAAAATACAATAGGTATGAGAAGTTAAATGTTACATCAATATTGAAAGAAAAGTAAAATAAGCTTTTACATCTCTTTTAACAAAATGGGACTTTTACCCTTCTTCTACCACAGACCAAACACACCCCAGAATAAGACTCGAAAAAGTTTGCCAAGTTTGAGTCTAATCAACAATCCATGACTTGCTGCAGATGATAGTTTCAGACATTAGGAAATGCCTCAACCCAGATATAGATATGAAAGTCTAAGTTATCTAACCAGGTTCTAGAAGGTTCAAGTCAACTCAACAGCATGGTTCCAACCAAATTTCTAAAAAAATACAAGCCATACCAACTGAGGCTTAGTTCTAATTAGTGTTTGCATTATCGAAATTTTCGCCGAAATTGTCACCGAAAATTTCGTTTCTCCCATCTAGCAACACATTCTCGCTCTGGAAACATGGATTTTTCATAGATTAGGAGATCATTTCGAAATTATCTCCCAAATCTCAAAATTATCTGCAATTTCTCGACATTTCAAAGGAATATTTCGAAAATCTCATCATTTTCTCGAGATTTTGTACATTTTCTTGAGATATTCTTGAACACACATTGAACATTAGGAAAAAGCAGACATTCCTCTGCAAAACACTTCCTACCTTCCCGAAAGCACTCCCAAAGGCTTGAGAAGGAATTTTCGAAGCCTCCATTGTGGGTTTTTCTCCTCTAAACACATCGTTGATCCTCCGATTTAAGCTTAAAAATTTGACAGCATGGTGGGTGGCCTCAAGTTGGAGAGATCTTCCTCTAGGTTCATTTTCGGGTTTCGAAATCCTTCCTATAAGGTCCGAAATTCATTTTTGGCGAGATCTAGGGCGGATTTGAACACCAAAATCAAAGTTTTTACATCTAGGGATAAATCCTTAGCCAATAACTAAAGGTGTTGTCTTGGATCTTCATATTCACCAACGAAAGCTTGATTTGGGCATAATTTCTCAGCAAAAAAGGCATCGAAACCTTTCAAGGGAGAATCGATTGGCAGGTATGTGGCTTAAAGCCCATTTTTTTCTTTTTTTTTTCTTTTTTTAGGGATGAAAATACATCTATTTTCATAAAAACATATTTTTGGTTTTTTGTTTTGGATATATTTGCTGTAGAAATATCATATGTTGATTGCAAAAAATATTTTGAATGATTTCGATATTTTTAGAGGCTTGAAAATGTATAATATTAACATTTTTGTATATAATTTAATAAATAAATATTTTTCAGTAATTTTTAACTTTAATAGTATATAATACAATTATCTATAACATTAATTCTAATATATAAAGTTTGGGGATAGAGTTTTAGTTAAAAAAAAAAATTTTTTGAGATTTTTTACATAATTTATCCCAAAAAAAACATTATTCATTTTTTAAAACATAAAGTATATTTCAACCATTTTATTTACTTAAATAGCTAATAATAATAATTATTTACAGTTTAGAAATAAATGATGGGCTTATGATATTTATAAATGTTTTTATTTCAAGTTTAATATGTTTGATTCCGAGAAACGTAGCAAAACAAAACCGCAAGACGCGGCTTGGGATCATGGGAAACCATTGGAAGGGTATTGGAGCAAAATGTAATTATTGCGGTCAATAAATAAAGTTTGGTGACATTACTCGATTGAATGAGCACTTGGCTGGAGGGTATAAAAATGTGAAGAATTGTCCAAAGCTACCTCCCGATGTGAGAAGAATGATGAAAAGACTTTTAGCTGCTGAAGTGAGTTACAGAGAATCAAGGAAGGACAATGAGAGAAATATTTCTGAAAAATTATATGAATTTCCATATGTAATGGATGTTGATGATGACAAAGATGGGGAGGAAGGTGATCATGACATAAGAAGAGCTATAAATGCTTCTAGAGTGGAGCGATGGGAAGTAGAACAAATGAACAGATTAGAGAGGAACTGGATAACATTCCATGGGTCTGTTAGGGAGGTTGGTGGTGGTAGTGGAGGTGCTAGAGGTAGAAGAGATGGTGAAGGTGGTGGGGGCGGTGAAAGGGGTGGAATTATGGGATATTTTGAAAGTAGCAAGAGTGTGAAAATGGTTGAACCTAAATTACATGGGCAAGTAAAGTACAAAAGAAAATAAAAGGAAATGTTCAATAAGGAAAGGGACAGTGTTTCCCAGCTTGGGGATTTTGGATCAAAGTTTTTTCTACAGTGCAGTTCTAGCACATGTAGCAGATACAATTGCATTTAAGAACTCTTTAGTTGTTGCTCAAAGAGAGGGAACATGAAAGGGACATTTATGAAAAGTATTTGAAGAAACAAATGACAAAGATAAATAATTGGATCAATAGCCAAAAGCATCATTGGAATAATTATAGGGTTACCATTATGTGTGATGGATGGACGGGCCCAACAGAAATGTCCATAATAAATTTTATAGTATACTACAGAGGGATATCAGCATTCATAAAGTTGGTAGATGCATCGGCATATGTAAAGGATGCCCTTTATATTGAGCAGGAGTTAGAGAAAATGATTGAATGGATTGGTGCAGATCATGTAATGCAGATTGTTACTAACAGCGAGAGTGCTTATAAAAAAATGAAAAAATGCTAGAAGAAAGATATTCTTTATATTGGACCCCTTGTTTTGCGCATTGTATTGATTTGATGCTAGAGGATATTGGTTGTCGTCCAACTGTGCAAAAAACCAATTAAAAGTGCGCGTATAGTGACCAAGTTTATATACAACCACGATTGGGTTCTATGTTTCATACAACATCTGGATATGATAAAAAGATTGTTCGTCCTAGTAAGACAAGATTTGCTAAAATTTATATTGATAATATTGATCTTCTTCAATGTTATAGTTGATGTATTTTAAGGATGCCAAGGGGTTATTTGGGATGAATGTAGCAATCCAATCAAAAAGTAAAGCTATACCATATAAGTAAAAGATAGTGATTTAATAATATGTTGTCTACTTTTTTATTTTAAATTATTGATAAATCTAAATTTTCTTTCATAGGTGAATAATAGAATTGTTATGGAACAGAAATACCAAATTTGAGACTATTGGCATATAGATTACTAAGCCAAATAATATCTTCATCCCCATATGAGCGTAATTAGAGTACATTTTATTTAATTCATACATACAGAAGAAACAAGTTAGGATATAAGAGGCTACAAGATTTGATATTCTGTCATTACAATATGCGGTTTCGGAAATGATTGATTTGATCTAAAGAAAGCCATCTTGAAGATCCATTGGATTAAATGTTGATAGGGCATTACGTTCACTTGGAGAAAGATAATGAAAGAGAAGACCCTTTATATGAGTGACTAAGGTCCAATGATTTAGATACTGGATATGGAGAGCTAGAACCTACTATTGCTAATATAGCTCGTGAACAAAGGGTAAATGTACAAAGAATATTGGAGGAGAGAACCCCAATAGATGACTTTAATCCATTAACAAGATCTAGAAGCACTACTCAATCAAACATAAAGTCTTCTTCAAGAACAAAAAGTAGTGGTGGTAGTGATGATCATGAGGAGGAGGGTGGTGGTGGTGGTGGTGGTGATAACACTTCAAGTAGCCAAAGGCCTCTTAGTCCATTCACAACAAAAGCAGACTTCTAACATGCTACACAAAATAAAGATCACGGTGCACTACCGCCTATAAGATCTTATGTGAGGAAGTATGAGAGTAAAAAAAAAAAAAAGTGGCCTTTATAGAAGAGGATGCCTTGGTAAATTGTATGGATGCCACCTCTATTGGTACGAATAGTAGTGAACAAGGATCTAGTTGTAGATATACATATTTATGGCTATCATGTTGAGGATTATTCTCAAGAATCTCAAGAATCTTATGTCAGAGATTCTGAATTTTATTCTCGACAGTCTTATGGCCAGATACCATACAATCCAGATAGTGAAATCAAAGCGTCTTCGTCTTCTATCCTTGAGTCATACGACTTATATCCGAGTGATTTCTATGATTATTGGAAGGAAGCACAAGAAAGTCCATGTTGATGATTAAATTAACAAGTCTGCACGAGTTTCTTTTTGGTAGTGAGATATGGTGATAACATGTTTTATATTATATCCATATGTGTAACTTTTTATGACCTAAATCTCCCATTTTAGTATTCCACTGTAGATATCTACTTTATTTGTTTTTGCATCATTGGCATGTTTCTTTTATGTCGTATATGTTGATATTTAAAGTAATGTTTTTTGTTCTAAATGTGAATTCAAATTTATCATGATTTATTAAGAAGCTTTTTGAAAAATTTTCTAATTTTTTGTATTTTTTTAATTTTTTTATATTTTAGTGAAATAGTTTAGCGAAATTATCTATAATTTCTCCAAAATTAGTGAAATTTTTGGATTGAGTTCAAGTCGGCATCACTAAAAATGGAAGAAAGGGAAACAGATGGAGGATACAGCAACGCAAGTGACGGGTGTGATAGAATTGTAGATGGGAAGCGAAGAAAAGCAATAGCAGCGGTAAAGTGGTGCTCCCATATCAAAGGAAGAGAAGAGATGGCAGTGAAGGAAATAGCAATTAGTTCCAGCAGTCTACTAGAGAAGCTAGAAGGGGAGAACAAATAATAAAAAGGGAAAAACGACATCAGGGATTTTAGGAGAAGAAGCATGTTTTATGTCAGCTTACATCACCCAGAGGCCTTCACCCAACACAATTCAACTTACGTCTGATGCAACATAAATAACCCGACCTGATTTCCACTAACGTGCAGACATCATGAGACCCAATCCATGTTAAAGCCCACTTAAAGGACCTAAATTCTAAGTGTACTACTCTAAGTTACTGGAGCAGGTGAATTTAATTATTGTAGAACCATAAATAAAAGCACTTCTGCCACTCTTACTAGATTAGTATAGAAGTACCAAAAAGTAAAGCCAAGAAACTAGTAACGAACATTTGTATAATTGGAATTTAATACCACTGTGGCTTTCCTTCAACATCACCTCAGGTTTGATGATCTCTTAAAAATAGTCTTCTTGTTTTCCCCCTTTTGTGCATCATTAAGTATTAAGAATAGTTACTGTCATTTGGAAATTCAAACCAACAGTGTTAAACAAATTCCAAATCTATCACTGCATGAAGAATATACTTGCAAAGCAATGGTAAAAACAACAGAAGAGAACAGGAGACACACTATCAATGTTGTCAAGATCAAATCATTACAGGGTTACATAGAATCATATCACAGATCCTATCATTAACCAGAATATTTTCTCAGAAAAATAAAAACCATGCATTAATTAAAAAAATAAGAACATGCATACCGATCCACTTTCTGATCAATGTGCACCATAGCGTTAATTGCATAATTTAAGAACATGTTTAATAGGTAATTTTCTCTAAAGCAACACCAGTAAAATCAGTCCCTTGCAGTGTAACAATCAGTTAAGAAAACTATCCCCTCTTTGAATCTGCAAGGATCAAAAAACATTTGACCTTCAAAAATAATTAATGTCATGTGGTAAGTTTGAAGCTTTATAGTGCAAGTTCCAAATGAAACCTTCATACTTATGTCTTTGGGGCCCAGTATGTTTTGATGTAAAGACATGTTTAAACAAGTAATATTTACATCATAAGATATTTACCCACCTTTTACTTCCATCCAAAAAAAGCAAATACTCCCAGGTCAACTCTTATCTTTTCCACATTAAGCCTATCGTTACCCTCGTTAACATTAAACTTTTCACAGCCATCATATTATTTTGTATTTATTCCTTTATTTTGATTTATCCCCTTACCTCAGTAACATCATTTAAGCTTTTTTAATTCATTATAAAAAGAACGTAAACCATTATATATCCCTTTTACATTTCTTTTACTTGACAAGATCCTTTACACTCCTTTTAATTTCATTAAAACAAAGTAAAAACCTCTTCCTTGTGTTTTCCACAATAAAACTTATCCTTTACATTTTAAATCCTACAATTTTTGTCCTTTTCAAATAATTATTTTGTCATTTTTTATAATCTCACCCACATCACCTATTTGGTCAATTGTCTTCGTATAGTTTTGACTTCTCTTTTACATTTATACATTTATGTTTCTTTGACAGTGAACCAAACAGAACCTTAGACTACCAATGACATCATATATTCATATTACATAATCAATACATTAGCCCAATCCAAAGAACCCCTTGGTAAGTTTTCCCATTTAATTAAACTGTTGCCAAACACAACTTTAGTTCAAACACCCGCCACCTCAATAGAATATGTTAGATGGCACCAACTGTCCCAGGTAAAAAAGAAAAAAGTCACAGGCTGCTTCATGGCTTGAAAATTTCAGAAATCATGACCTATGATGAAAATAAGATCAGTTTAACTCCTTGCAATAAATGCATAGCTGTCCTCTTGTGAATGTTATTAACTTACAAAAGCAACATAAAACTTAAGAAGAAATGGGTAAATATCAGTTTTTCATTAATCAAACCATAAGTCATAGGATTCAATCCACCAGATCATTCCATTTGCTTAAATGAAGACCCAACAGGGAGAAATGAACTATTTTACTTACAATTCAACTAAAATCTTAAATCATATATTGTAGAATTTTGACAATTCAAGGTAGTATTAGTGTTAGCAATTTCACTGAAAGGGAAAATTTTGCTAAGATGGAAAAAAAGAAAATTTTGCTAATTTCAGAGAAATTATCGATAATTTTACCAAATTATTTCGCTAAAATATAAAAAAATGCAGAAAAATGCAGAAAAATTAGAAATTCTTTCAAAAAGCTTCTCAAAAAAAATTTAAAATACAAACTTTGTCCCTAACTTTATAGACTCAAATTAAGGCTAGAAATAATTATATTACATACAATTAAATTTAAAAAATAACTGAAAAATATATATTTAAAAAATAAATTACAAAAATATTAATATTAGACAATTTTTAACCCCTAAAAATAGAGAAATCATACAACATATTTTTTGCAATCAATATATAACAAATACAGTTTTTTTAAAAAAATCAACCCAAATCGCTATTTACATTGAATAGATATATTTTTGGCCATTTAAAATGAAAGAAAAAAAGCAAAAACTAATTTTACCTCTTGCAACAGCAAATTGAATACTCTAATGAGTATTTCGAACCTTCCACTGCTGGGAAATCAGATTGAAATGGAGTTTTAAGCCTTAGGGAAGAAGAACACAAACTGGCCCCATGCTGTCAAGTGTAAATCTTCAATTTCTAGCAAATATCTTGTTGTTTGATGTTCAAATCGAGTACAAATCACTCCTAAAATGATTTTCAAAACTTCAAGGGAAGATTTTGAAACCCAAAAAGAAACGTGGAGAGAAATCTGTGCAATTTCGGAAGAACTCACCACGCTGTTGCAAAAATTCCTCAAATTTGAAACTCAAAACAAAGTTATGGGCACAAATCTTATAATGGAGGCTTCGAAAATGGGTTAGCAACACAATAGGAAGGGTTTTGGAAAGTCACGGGGCGAAATGGGGTGAATCTCTCCCCCATTTTTCATGTCTGTTGCAGAGGACGATATTTTCAAAATTATCTCGAGATAATCTTGGGATTTTGAGCGAAATCTCAATAATTTCACTATAATCTCAATAATTTCTCCTAAAATGCGATAAAATGGGTTTTCATGGCAATAAGATTTCACTAATGGGCTGTAGTGATAATTTCGCCAAAAATATCAATTTTGCAATCTATGATAGGAATGTGACTTTTGATGAAGATGCAAAATGAGAGAACACACTAGTTAGAAAGCTGAACTAATTCCAATGAAGAATGGCAAAGAAATGGCATTGAACACAAATGCAGAATAAGAATTCAATGTGTCCACTTTACCAACACTCTTTGCTTCATGGAACATATATGGTTTTAAAAGATTACACTCACCATGCCCACAAGAATAGCGATTTAACGCTGCCGAAACTTCCTGTCTAACTGATCGTTGCAGCTCTAGTTGCATGTCCATGCAGGCCTCCAACATTCTTTGCATGTGACTCATTCCTTGCTGAAGCCTTGCCATTTCAGTTCTTAAGTCATTGATAATTTCCCACTCCTGCACCAAAGCAACAACGGCATTCAGTACACTCTAGAAGTAAATAACATTAGAAACAAGTTTTGAATCTAACCCATTAAGTTACACCAGGATCAAGAGCTCAAAATGGGTATTCCAATAAATGAGCAGCAGCTCATTCCATCCGTCACAATGCATGGCCATTTGTCATGTAAAAGAAAGGCAAAGAAAAGAGAAGTAAAACTGAAACTGTGTCAATGAGTTTGACTTTGCTTCTAGTATTCAGTGACAACGCTACTGTACAAAACAAGACAGCAGAGTAGTAAGTCAAAGAAGAAAATACAAGCATTCACACACCAAAAGATTGCAAGTGACACCACAGTCATCTAAATCCTCCGAATTTAAAATTTATGATCTATAACTCAAGTCAACACTTACACAACATAATTTTGAATTAATTGTTGAATCCTTCTTTGATAAATGAGACAATTTTTTGATGTGAATCCTAACAGTCTAGGTTTGAAGTATAAATTTGTATTCAGATTCTTTTCTCATTTTAAGATTTTCTTTGGATTCAATATTGTGAGTTTAAAATAATCCGGTTAAAGAACATTTAAACAAGATCATTTTTCTGGAATATTTTATAAATACCCTTTACTAATCCACTAGGCATGCATTTGCCCCTTACCCCTTTCTAAATAATACCCTGTACAATTAAAGAAAAAGATATTGATGCCATTGTTTGTCTCATACTCTCAACCTCCATGCTTTCCCTCTTCCTTTCCAATCTTATCAAATTAAAACCTGCAAATTGTCTCTCCTACCTGTGCATTATCTCCACCTTCTCTCTTCTTCTCAAATTAAAAGCCTCATGGGACTACTATGCCATCATGACCTTCTGTTTAATCAACATGCCACTATCACCACCGCTGCCACTTTGATGCTGACATACTCCTTTTATTCTCTCAAATTCGGAAATCATAATTGGGTCCCCGATCATCCACCTTCTTGCATTCTTAATCAAAATATCAATTTAAATCCTACTTGATGAAATCTATCAAAAACTTTTACCATGTTGTGAATGTAACTTCAATTTTAGCCCAAAATCCATCATGGGGTCATTTTGATCATTTTACCATCAAAACTAACAGCATCAACCATGATGACTAACACAAAGGTATTTGCAAATACCAACAAACCATAGGCAAAGTGTCTGCAGAAAGTTCAAAAAGGGGCCAATCCGCAAGTATTGGATTCAGTAGGGAGTATTCATAACTCAAGTAGTGAGTCCTCTCTTCAATTGTAGGTTATGATTCCTTGCCTGTTAAATTGATGAGTCAAGAAAAGGCCTGTGAATTTGTTTTATGGATTGTCCAGATTATACTTGACCTTCATGCACTAAAAATCTAAGACATTGTAATTTGTCTAGAGGTATCAATCTTGTGTTACATAACCTTCAACTTTGGAAATCATTTAATTCTTAGCACCACCAACACCATCATCGCCTCATTTGAACCACAGCCAACACCATCAAAGCCTTGCACAACTGCCAATACCACCAAAGCCCATCAAAACCTTATCATAAGTTCCCTATTAAGCACCACCATCATAGCTTTATTCCCAACCAATAGGGTCAGATACATAAATCTATTATCGATTAGCACACACCAATATAACCTCATTCCATCTTTCAAACTAATTATGTTGCCTCAATAGATCTTGTACACCATTTCTCTCTTTGATTGACCATTTCTTCATTTAAAATATTCTTCTTTAAATCTTTAATTACCACATTCATTTGTGGGCCTTCTTTCTTAAAGCTTTCAACTTGATTCACTTTATTTCCTAAAATTAAAGGCGTACAATGTATATGCTTCACACAGAAAAACCATATAAAACATAATTCTCTCATCCTGACCCATGTGCTACTGCACAAAAATTCATAATATGTGGCCCAAAAGGTCTAAATTCTAAGCCACATATAAATAAGAGCAGTTCATTGAACCACGTTACAAAGAATATGAAGTACGATTCTAACTACATAATTTGGTGTTTAATAACCATGTTTTATATTCCCAAATCAATACATTAAATAGTTGCCAAGTAAAAATCTTCAACGGCACATCTAAAACATGGTCGCGATGGGCAAGTGGGCAATGTCTTTGGAATATAGAGGTTTTAAAACTATTCGCATGGATGCAGCCCACATTAGTAATGCGATCCATTGGTTTTTTTTATGGATTGTAAATTGTAATAGTTGATTTCTAACCAAGATGAATGGATCAGATTTTATTGATAGGTGTTGCAAGCCCTATCGGCACCAACTAGGTGTGCAAATCAGGTTTAATCGATCAAAACTGCCTGAAATTTAAATGGTTTCGTTAATCTTTTATGGGTTTTGGATTGTGTAATTCTGGTTCAGCCTGAACCAAATTGTAATATAGTTTCGTTCAGGTTGAGGGTAACCCGAAAAAAATAACCCAAAAATCCAGACCGAGTATCCTAATTTAATGTCTACTTTAAAATGATCTTTGAATATTTATGATAGAAATAATTATATAAACTACTTCCATAATTATAATTTTTTTCAAATTATTTAGTCATGTATTATATATTTAACTTGTTAGACTATATATTATATAAATTTATGATATAAGTTATTTAAGATTTGTAAAAAAAATTAAATAGCAAAATCACCAAGATAGTTTTACTTGATTTTGTCCATGTCATTCTTTTATCATTTTTTTCATAGACAAAATAAAATATTTAAAATATATTTGATGAACACAATAATATTAAAGATAGGCAAGGAGACCTGTACTCCAAATCTTACACTGATGATATATAAATATTTTATAATTGATAAAAATTATAATATACTTTGTTAATTGTTGGCCAGTTACTTATTTTATGTTTCGTAGTTGATTATTCATACAATAAATGTATCCAATAGCATAACATTCATGAATTTAATTTAAAATAGTATAATGCATCTATGAGAATTATCAATTCAAATTGCCTATCTGAATTATTAACCCAAATTGGCAATCCATTTTCAACTCAAATCCAATCCAAGGTATATAAAATAGGTTTGGTTCATGTTGAAGTTCTAGAAAATGGGTTATAGTTTGGTTCAGATAGAGATTTTACAATTTAGATAAGGATTGGGTTGATCTTAACCCAAGCCAAACTGACCCAAGTTGCATCCCTATCAACTCTCTGCAATGAGTGCATAGAATCATCCTAAACACAATCCCATTTTTCCCTTGGATGCATTCATTTCTAGTTAGATCCTTATACCCAAATCCCTTCAATGCACTCATTTCTAGTTAGATCGATCCTTCTACCCAATTCTCTTGGATGCATTCATTTCTAGTTAGATCCTCCCTTTGTCACTTCTGCATATCAACATTGTAATTCCAACTACAACCACCAGGCATGTTTTCCCTTAATCACCTAACAATCTGCCCCATGAGGGCATTGATTGGCACAACAGTAAGACCCTTGGCCTATGTCATTGGTTGCATGAGTTCAAGTCACAGTAACAGCTTCTCCAGAACAAAACAAAACAAAAAAGGAAGGCTACAGACATCTCACCCTTCCTAGAATCCACATTGGAAAAGCCTGATGGACCAAATACACTGCCTTATAATCTACCCCATAGGACAAGACAAATTCTGTAGCAATCCTATGGCACTTCCCCTTCGATTTGATTAATAGGCCGTGGCATGAAACTCCAAAGAATCACCTCCAGCTCTTCTAACTGGATAAAATATTGTAGGCAACACCCTTCTTATATCTCCCTACCTTCATTATTTATTGATCAAAGAGATCACAAGAATGGTCATCTGCAGCCTTTCTGAGCAACAACCTTAATTTAAAAAGTTAGCTTAGACATTTTTTCTAAATTGCATTCCACACAGATTTATTGTAATCATTCATAATTTTACTAACCTGTGCTTTATGGTTAAACTTTCTCATGGTAAAACCTTGCAATCCAAACATTTTAGCATTCCTTCTTTGTACAAAAAAGGAATCTACCTGGCTCTGATGTTGTTGGCTTTCACTCTTCTTAATTTATGTATTTGCTACTATTCGTCCTAAAAATTCAGAAGGGAAAAAGTACTAAAAGTTGTCCTCAACAATCTCACTAGCAACCTATACTTTCTGGTTATAAATTTATGAACAATGAAAGAAGGATGTTTTAATGCAACTTAATGTAGAAAATCCATACGATTTGTGACAACACTGCTTCTGAATTATCTAAACATTATATGTTACTATGATGCTTGTTGCTACATGCATTTACCAGTGCATCATTTGACACAAGGATAAAAAAAAATTACATATATTCTCAACTGATACTTTTGTGATGGATCACTTCTAATGGTGCCTACTGCTGAAAAAACCAGTTGTTGATATGTTTCCTTATTTTATTATTTATCAGTTTCTCATTTGTTCTCAACAAAATCTTCTAAATTTATGAAATGCTTTGAATTGAATTTGCAATGTATATTAGCCACAAAAAACACTATCATGTAACAAGCTGTTGGAGGATATTTCAAGCTTGTCATTAGATAAATGCAAAGAAACAGAAGGCTTCCAGCTTCAACAGGTAAGATGGCATACAATTTCTGAACGATGCATACTATGTCGAGGCCAATTGGCATGATGCAGTTCCTGATGCCAAAGTGGCTGTGGGGGTGGTGGTGCTGGTGGAGATGGAAGCATAAGAGGTGGTCTGGCAACAGCTTCGGGTTGATTATCACGCTGATCATCTCTCTGTTGATCCTGATTTTCCTCAGGTGAGGCAGTAGGCAATGTTCTTTGCAGATCCCAGTCTATTGGTGCACGAGCTTGCCTTTGAACATATGACTGTATCAATTGATCTAGACTTTCACGGAATCCACTGTGAAGAAGATTAGAAACACTTCTCCTGAAATATAAACAATTAGTTAAACAAACACCAAAAATAAGGCTCAGCAAGTCAATACAACCAACTGAAGAAAAACAAAAAAAAATGGAAAAAAGGAAAATGCCAGCAGAAGTGCTCAAATACCTGCTTAGAAGTTCTCTGAGTTCCATGCTGTACACGTTATCATCATCGGGTGGGTGGAATCTATTAACTCTTCTAAGAGGAACACCCCACCTACTTCTGGGAGGATCGGAAGGCCCATCTTGCCAATTTTCCATGACTTCTTGAGAGCCATCCTCATGCCACTCATGTGTTTCTTGCATTTGGCTGTTTTCTCCATCTTCATTTTCTGGAACTTCCCTAGTCCAATCTGCACCTGTATTCTCCTGCCAGTTGACCGCCATGTCTTCCCCAGTATCATCTTGCCATTCACTAAAACCAGCTTCATTAGTCTGTTGCCAATCCCTTTCCCCATCTTCTGCCACTTCTTCTGGTGAATTCCCTCCTTGGGAAGGAGATTCTTGCCAAGTTACACTTCCAACATGAGCATTGCTATCCAAGTCTCCAGTCTGCTCTGAAATTCGATGAATGTCACTTTCCTGATTCCTCGGATGCGGATGCTCATTACCTTCATTTGGTACCTCAACCAAAGTACCAGCCCAAGACTGGTCATTTCTAGAGCCATTAGAATTTAGATTAGAAGAATTATCAACTTGGCTGCTCACTTGGCCACGGACAATATTTTCTAATCTCGAGCGGAATCCATCCCTGATTGGAAAGCGCAATGAATGAGCAATGATTTTTAAGGTAACATTCCACAACCAGAGGAAAACCCAAGAATTCTCTATTCAACCATTTTGCCACACCCGAAATGGCTCAGAAATTTAAAAACTCAACAAAAAATAAATTGTTTTATAAAAAGAAAAGGATTTTTTTACGCAATACCATACAAATACAAAAGAATAGTGCATTTGGTGTATTAATTGTCAAGCAGGAGTTTCCTTGTAAGAAACCTGCAATTTAACCTCTCCAGAAACAGCTTTTTTAACGTTTTATCTTACTTGGAAATTATATATACATGTATATACACATAAATAGGCTACTTTTAGTTCACAGTGATTCTGAATGTATTAAACTGATGACTCCATCCTCCTACAGTCCTACCTCAATTCTCATCTTTCATAGTCCATAACTAACTTCAGAAATAGATAAATAAGTAAAAAGCTAGTCCGTATCAAGGATAGGCATCCATTCTGATAATCCAAAATTATCCTAGTCAGTCATTGGGATATGCTGACATACACTTATTTAGTCCAACGAAGTGTTACGTAATTATGTTTATTTAGTCCAATGAAATGTGTTATGGACAACAAGTGCATAATGTGGGCAAAAGGATCAGCATGTCTTTACATTTACCTACTTCTTTTGAATTAGGAAACAGAAAGGGAGACTTTCCAAGAGTGTACAGGCATGCATATCAACTAACAAAGACACTGGTGTGTGAATCTTCACTAACCAATATGTAAATCATTCCACTTATTAAAGTAAGGTACACTGTGAAAGTCGAATATGAGGACCACCTTGTGGTCAGTCCAAAACTCCAAGCAATTCAATGTGTAGTAGTATACAGCACTACCTGATTACCTAGAAACAGATCCTGACTACTCAGAATTGTCGTTATTGAAGCAGATTAAATGCCTGCATTGCCAAAATGATTTTTACACCATTAATGCTGCTAAGTTGGATTCAGCATAAATCCAAGACCACATCAAAGATCAGAACCATTCATTGGACTTGTGGCACCAAGTTCTTTGAGAGGGAGGCCTTCTGCAGTACCAATGGGCCATCTGCACATGAATCGAGGGAGAGATGTTGGTCACATGCTTCTGCCACTAGGTGCTGATGGATCACTCCAGATCCTTGGACAGCCACCCCGAAATGTATTGGTTCAATTAAAAGGTACAGATTTGGAAACTTTGGTCTTTGAAATTCCAAATCTGTACACCCTGTTTAGTGATTTCTTCCGGATCAAGCCATGATTTGGCAGATTAGAGTCAATAGATGGATTCTGGAAAATACCCACGTGAGATCTGGTTCAATTTATCTTGAATAGGAGGCCTCTGATAAAAATAAATCAATGGTACATATTGCATCCACCCAAAGCAGCCATTTTTTGTACATTGGTTGGAAATCTGAATCACCCTCCTTGCTCAGAGCATGGAAAAACCCCTAGGGACGACATTTATATCTCAAAAGCATCACTAGAGGGCCATGATCAACCTCCCACATAGAGAAGGAACATTTACTGTTCAGTCACCACCTCCTCAACCTGGAATTTTGTCCAGGTACCAAGGGATTACTGGCACAAAGAACTCTTATCAAACCAGTTAAGACTGTGAGACAATGTGGCACATTCTGAGTGGCCCAGGAGACATGTAACCCTGCCATTAATTGTTTGGACACAAGGCAGCATCTCATGTGTCCTCAGGAACACATGGCGGCCTCCAGGCAGGGAGTTTCCCCTATAAATAGGGATTTCCTCCACATGCACAGTTAGCTTAGGCACATTCCTCTAAGTCCGAGTAAGTTTTATCCTTAGCAAAAGCTCAGTGTGGATATGCCACAATCACTTGCACAAACTAACAAGAGAGGATGTTTCCTCCTCTCTTGAACCCTGTCGCCATCCTTAGATTTTCTAAGGGTATTAGTATGGCTCTAGAACTATGTACCTTGCAATTTGTGCCATGCCCCACCAATTAACCACCAAACTCCTACAACTCTAGAATTTAACCACCAGGCGGCAGGCGCAAAGTAACCTTTGATGAATTTTGCGATGGAATTTTACCTTGACAACCAAAATGAACATTGTTAATCACTTGGACCAATAAAAAAAGGATCAATTTTATAAGATATCCATGATTAAAGGCGACTTGAACAACCAAAATAAATGGATAAGTACCTGGAGACACCAAGTAGGTCTTGCTAAAACTAGCTAAACTATTGATAAGCAGTGCAAACAGTTTTCCAAAGCCCTGATCACCTAAAATCTCTTCTAGAACCATGTGACTGCTGAACAATTCCCTTCCATGAATCTTAATTAGGACGGAAGATGACGAATTTAGAGTAGGCATCATTTTACGTCTAGCATGCAGCAAGGCTATCAAATACCTTAAAACTAAGTGACCGATGATGGGAGTATGTTTTCAACCCCTATCACAAGATTATTATAATTATAATCAACATCAACAGATTGAATGGCATCCCACTATTCCCCAGGTTAACATTGATGGCAAAATTATTCATCAGATATAGGACTCCAAGATGATATCAAGAACTCTTGAAGAACAACATTAACATTTATGCCCTTCAAGTACAATTCTCCTCAAGCATGGTCAGCCATTTACCATGATTTCCATCAAGATATAAGTAGGAGATCGTCATTGTTTGTGAACCACAGTGCCAAGTTCAAACTCTGCTAGGCAAACTTCCAATGGGATATAAATAGAAGTTAAGCACTCCTCCACTAGACAGACTTCAGGCAGCATACAAATAAAAGTCACATATCCTTCCACTAGGCAAACTTCAGGTGGGATAGAAGCAATTCCTTCCCCACTAAGCAGACTCCATGCAGGATACAAGTAGAAGTCACATTCATTTGACAAGCTTTAGACAGAATATAAACAGAAGTCGCCACACAGCCTTGTCCAAGATTTGGACAAGGCTACTCTATTGAGTACTCACTAAATTAGATAGCACCCACTCGGCAGGCTTTGAGCACTATATAAACAGAAGTCAGCATCCACTTAGCAAACTTTAGGTAGAATACAAATAAAAGTCACCTTCACTTGGGACCTTGAGCGAAGATACTATAAAATCTTGAAACTATCTAGTGCTAAAAAATGGGCAACAACCTCAATCTCTTCATATTCTCACATTTAAACATTTGCATTAGCATAAAAGCATGACATACATTGCATTGCATCCACAGAATCACTAGCAGATTGTATTTTTTTTTCTTTTTATCAAAAATTTTACCTAATATGATGTAATTAAAGGTTACAATCTGTCATAATCTAGAATGTATGAATATGCAATCTTCTGATTTGATTTTGATGATTCAATAAGTCGAGCAACCTTCAAAAAGTGCAATTTATTATTCAAAGAAGAGGGAAGAAGAACGTGAGAATATGGAAACTACTTAAATCCTCTGAAAGCATCAAAAATAAAGAGAAAGTAGACTCATCAGTAGATAGAATCTCCTCAGGCACCATATTCTAGAATGAATTTGGTGCAAAATCTTTAAAAACAGAAAAAAAGGTTGGGAATGGAGGCTTTTTATAGGTTTCAAACTGAGAAGAGTTATAATGTTGAATGCATAATCATCTTCAGAAGGCAGATATTCACGGGATTCTTCTTCATCAATGTGCTAACTTTGAAGCAAAAGTAAAAAACATAGCTAATATTTGCAAGCTAGAAGTGGAAAGGGCGATCATACAGAACATAATGAATACCTATTTAGGTGCAGAATAGTCATTAAAATTTAGTTCCTTTTATTCATAGTTGGAATTTGGACATTTAACTATTTAATTTAGAGTTTGATGTTGGCATCAAAGGATCAACAAGTAAATTGACTTATTGAATAGTTTAAATTACTGATTTTATTATTTTATTTAATTTTTTATTTATAGACATTTAAATTAGAATTTTATTTTACATATATCTTTCTATAAATACAGTAGCATGCATTAAGAATTCAGTTGGGCTGTTAACAAGGAAATTTTCCCTTTTCTCTACCTGATTCTTTTCTTTTTCTCCTTCTCAAGTTCTTGCCATCTTTTATTTAAATCCCTAATTCTTCTATTCATCTATAATTTCTTTCCCCAAATATTTCTCTTCTTGTCCCATTTAGAGGGTTGACCTCTTTCATCCAAAGACTTCCTCTTTTCATTCTACAAGAAAATTCTTATTCTATATTGAATTGGCAACAGAGTTTCTTGTTCCATATCAAGTGGATAAGAGCTTCCCTTAGTCGATGACCACATGCATTTCGAAACCAAATATATCACATTTAAGGTCTAATTAGAAATGAAGAAAAAAAAAAAGAGGAAAAAAATTAATGTGACAAAATAATAGGTGATGATAAAAAAATAAAACGAATAAAGATAAAATAAATAGACTTTTTGGATAAAAATATAACATAATGATTGTAAATATAAATAATGATAGGGATAAGTAGAATATATAAATGTTATATCAATTTAAAAAGCAAAAAAAGGAGAAAATGTGACTTACACCCTTTAATTGTTAACAAATAGTGCCTCGTTGTTTGTTTGGTTAAATAGAAAATAGAGAGAATTCCCTGCTATTTATTAAATAAAATATTTATTTATCCATTTCAATTTTACCTTTTCCCCAACCAAGCCTATCTTTTTACATTATCAACCATACTTCATACAAAAAAGTATCTCTTTTGTCTTAATCTACTATGCTAACATCCTTTTAATTCTTGTTGACATCATTTCCTCCTACAACCTAAGAGGGTGTTTAGATAGAGATAAATAACGAATTCCTAGGAATGAATGGAAAATGATGCTAGTGCCTTATGAGGTAATGTCAACCACAAAATAAATAGACAGATTGTTTTGGTGAGATTGTTAGGCTAGGTAAAAATTTAATTTCCCTTTGAAATGAAATATTCTCTCTATCCAAACACCCCTTAGGAAAAACCTTTTAAATATACCCAAACAGGCCTTTATATGGATATATGTCAGCTCAGCTACCTTTGGCGCTAACTCCAGTGAGTACTTCAAAGCCAAAAGGGTTGAGTTACAGCAACCACTTTCCATATTTATCATCATTGTGATAACAGCGTCTCAATGTAAAATACACTTGGCTGTGGTAGCTACAATGTTCCTAAGAATAGGTTTGTGGTTGAGAGGATGGAATTCAACATTTCACATTATGAGATATCAGAAACTGTTTGCCACAATTATGAGATATCGGGATTTAGCAAATCCATTGTGTAAAAAACTGAGTTGTGCCAGCACCATTGAGAAAAGAAAGTAAGCCATAAAAGCATGCTTCGAAACTTTTTTTTATCCATAATTTTGAGCAGATTCACTGAGCCACTAAGTGAAGCGTCGTTGCAAATACCAATTCACAAGTGTATTTTCCTCCCATTTTACTAGCTTTAAGAACTGAAATGAGTAGTCTTCAAGTGCAATGAGAACTGAAAAGCAACTTATGTGATTTGTGTCTGTTTAGGTCTTGTAAGTGCAGGAAAAAGCAGAGAAATTATGGAAAAAAATCCTCAAACAATGCACCAGATGCACACATACCAGATCTAATAACGCAGACACCAGATCTAATAAGCTAACAAATGCAATAAAGTCAATACATTTCAATTCATGAATATTCACCATTAGCTGCTTAACTGATCTCTAGTAGCAACAAGGCTCAACTGAGACTATGATAGTGCATGTTTCAAGTGGTAAATTTTATCTACCATTATAACAATCCTTATAGGTTTCAAGTGGTAAATTCATCATTTTTCAAGGGGGTGGAGGTGGTGGAGCAAGGTAGTACTTGCTCAAGGTTTTCCATGTCAAACTAATGATTGATTCAATTCAGCTCACATAAACTGAGGGCGGAGACTCCACGTTGAAAGATTTATTTACCTAACTCTCTGAAACAAAATAGGCTTTAGAGATTCTACAAAATATAACCTATCTGTGCTTAGTGCATGAAACCAAAATTGGTATAGTGCAGCCTGTGTTCACAGCTTCAGTTTCGAAGAATGCTTCACAAACTTGGAAATGGGAAATTCTAGAAAATTTCAAGGCAAATATCAGGAAACAATGAAAAACCAGAAGACATTAGAAATATTTTGTAAAAATGAAAAATGTGATCTGTAGAAGCTTTACTGGATATTAGAGAAAAACAAAATAACATACTACAACATAAAACATCACAAAACATAATTGTTCGTAAAAGATCTCCTTCATGCAACATCATATACCATGTGTTCTTTAGTAGAAGAGAATTCCATTTATTTTTCAAAGAAATTAGCAGGAAAAAGCATATAGATTAGTTTTTGCCCCATTAACAACATGTTTAATCAATTATGATCTTAAATCATTTTCCTAATACCAATCCGAAATTTTTAACTTAAAAATATTCATTATTTGAACGTTTTTTCAAAATTTCCAACATTTACCAATTCCATTGATAATCCCCAGAATTTCCCAACCAACAGACTTTACACAAAAAGCAAAAGCGAGATTTAGTGATATATTAAAATTTCAAAATGATATTTTACATGAAATCAGGCAAAGCAATTAATGTATAGTTTCACCACAATATTTCATTTTGGATTTTTTGTCGAACTGAAATTTTAGCCCATATTTCAGCCAAAAATATGAATATGGTAAAAAATGAACGCAACCAAATGCAATTGAAAATATACGTTCAACAATAAATATCAATTTAAGCATCAAAACATTTAAGGTTGTATTAAATTGGCCCATAACATTGCAGGAACAAGTCCCATAAAAAGATCAATTTACACCTGAATACAGTGCTATTACTGAGTCATCCAAAAATGTGGGATAGCCACAGAAGCTCCACTCAATAGCAGGAAAACTTGATAAGATGAAAAAACAGAAAACCATTGCCTAGACATATCTACCACCAGACATGAGACAAGCATGCATCAATGACAAACTTAAAACCAACTCTTACCTCAAGCCAGAGACAGTATGCCGTTGCCTTAATTGACCTAGTTCTCTTGCTGCCAGCGAAGGTGGCCTCTCATCATCATTAGATCTTTCATTCCGTAAGAATCTGCCTCTGAGCAATGACTGAAAAATCACTTTAAATAAGAATGATACAAGATAATAAAAACTCGTGCCTGTGACTTCAACCAAGAAAGACAGTATCATTTCCTTAATACTTCACAGGTATATCACAATCATACAAGAAAATGATTAGATGATAGATGACAGATGAGCAAATAATGAAAGCGAGAGAGAGAAGTGAGGATATAATTGGTCTCATTCTGTAAAGTCTTGACATTTGAACCAAGCCAACAAGGTTTCAATGTCAATGGATTTCCATGTCCACAAATAATCATTCCTACAAAGGTGAAATCTGAAACTATTTTCAATGCATAAAGAATTTTGATGTCTGATTTGGAAGGCAAATGATTGCCTATTCAACTAGGAATCCAAGCCAATCAGTAAGCTCCAGTGAACAAACCTACAAGAATAATCTTAATATAGCTCTCTTGTTGATTCATTCCCTGTCAGCACATGCAGAAGCATCAGGGAAAGCCAGTTAGGAGCAAACAGCAGATGGTCTATGAGGGGCCGTCAGTTACCAGAGATTGCTGAAGGGGGTGCCTATGATGCTGCTTATGGACATCAACAAAGACAAGTCAATTAATCATGGAGTGCAACTGGGCAGATAATGTTAAGCTTCACATCTGCATTTTAGCCAATTAAGTCTAACATACTTTAAGCAAGGTATGCTATAAGTTGCCAATGGCATATCTAGGTTTTCCACCAGAGTCTTACAGTTGGATGGCAAGGCAGGTTACACATATGATAAACTATTGTTTCAAGTGCAGAGAAAAAGGCAGTGTAGTAGAGAATTAGTTCCACTTTAGGGATCATTTGGATGCCTGTAAAGTAGGTAAAAACAGAAATGAATTATAGGTAAGTCATTTATAGCTTCTGCTTGGATGTATCTATCAACTCTTACCTGTTAACCAGCAGTAAATGACATACAGGTAAATATCCTTTTTGGTTAGATCTGAACAAAGAATGACTTCTTTTATCAGCAATCGTAATTTCATTACAGACCAGAAGACCCTTTTGCAGAGAAGAGCCACAAAATCATAACAATAAATTTAATTATATGCTCTTTCAGGATTCTCATCAAAGCTCAATGAAATTAAGTTATTAATGGAACAAAAATAGCATAGTTTCTTGAACATATCTCATGTTCCCACAAAACAAAACAAAATAAAAAGAAAAGAAAAAAGCAGAAGGAATTCCAAATGTAGAAAAAAGTGGAAGACAAACATATATTCTCAGCTAGCCCACCAAGCAAGTTAAGGTGCAGGATCCTTATATGGTTTCAAAAATAATTATTCACTTCCCTCCTTTCAGGCATTATTTGAAAGATGAGAGAAGTAACTAGAATTGTTCAGCATTTGGATCTTTTGAAGTGGCCTTCTATATATCCTTCAGATAAGGATCACCACACCTCAATGCCCTATTTGTACATAAAATTTCTGCCAATTCACTTTCCTTTTTATACAACTGTCCAAGTGATTTCGTTATGAACAGCATAATGTTTCAGGAGTGTCAAGGTTCTGTTGAAATCATTTACAGTAAGCTCCAACAGTTGACCATTTAGAATGGAAGAGGTTTCCAGAGATTAAGAGTCAGCTGCCCACACGTTTATTCATTTCAATTTTTCCTGCTGCCTATAGATGAATTATTCAACAGCTTGGGGTTCCTTGTCAATTTTCATCATCCTTGCAATGGTCCTAAAACATGAGATCAAAATGCCAATGGACCTCTTGGCAATGGGTTTTTGGATTGAATCTTCTTTGACACAATTTGGCATTACAACTCCCTTTTTACAATCCCCCTAGATGTCATTTGTGTCTTCAGGAGTTCTTTCATAATGTTTTTTTTTTATCCTTCTTAGGCATTTGTCGAGGTCTACTCCCATCATTAAACAAGGGATAAGAAGCAAGTAAATACACCTCAATGACAGTTATCATTTTAGAATTAAACAAAACAAAAAATGCGCATGTAATTTTCATAACAACAAAAGCTAATTAAACCAGACTTGAAGTTAATTCTTGCAGGAAATTAGCACATTCTACTGCACACAGCCAATTCAACTAAATTACCTTGTTTTAATGTTGTCCCTACCAATAACACTGCCCAGCTCATAAGAGGGCTATGTAATAAATAGGCCATGTAATTATACATAATATATCTCCATGATGATATTGACAGATATCATGACTTGCAAATGGATGGTTTACTCAATGATCATTTATCATTAAAGAAAAATTAACAATCATATAGTCAGGACTCAGGAGTATCCAATAAGAGAGAATTCTGGGGCATGATTCACTGAGGATGAGGTTGACAGTCTGGGTCAAATGTTGAATTTCCATTCATATAGTTAGAGCGGGGAAAGGGAGGGCATTTTATTGTTTTGTTATGATGGATACAAGAAATTATATGAGTCATGTTCCTGGCAAGATGAAATGAAACCATTTACCTAGTATCATGACACAATCGCCATATAATAAAAGTAAAACAAATTCAATATCTTTCTTGCAGAAGATACATTCAGTTTTTGCTCAATGCAGATATCGAGTGTGTGTATATGAGTGAGGAAAATTATGCAAGGGAGGAATCATGACAGCAGTCACCTGAATTCGGTTGCGATGAGCGAAGTCTGAAACAGCTCGATGTTCCAACAGCACCTGAAGTTCTCGTTGCCTTTCTCCCTCAATCCTCACAAGTAAGTCAAGGAGTGCCTGCCTGCCCCTCAACCTCAGCATGTCCCTGCGGACATGCTCTGGCTGTCCTTCATCATGGTCAACATGATGAATCAACCCATCACGAATTCGATCAACCTCTGCAATAGGGCCAAAGGTCTGTTCCTGCCTTCTACCAACACGAGCATCTCTCTGCTGACTTGCCATTTGGACCCATTCCCTCACCAGCCTTACCCGCTCCCGTTCTGTCTCTCCAAGCCATTCTGACCTCTGACTGCCATTCCTTTGGGAAACTTGCGACCCATGGTCACTCATCCCACTGTCTGTCATCCATCCTCGAACAATCTGCCTCACTCTCTCCCTCTCACCTTCTCCAATATCAGGAGATTGTTCTCTGCTAGAATTCTGCTCCCCAGGTTCATTCTGCAACCCTAATTGACCTCGGGACCATGTCCCATAGTCATTCTCACTCTCACTCGCATCCTCAGAGCTTCCCTGAGGCACACTGGCCTGGCTTTCAGACACAATCACACTTGAAACATCGTTATTTGATGCAGCACTCCGTTGCTGCCTCAACCTGCCTCGCACCCTCTCCCGAGCATGGTTGAGCATGTGCTCATCCTCAAGTTCACGCCACATCTGAAGAAGCGAAGACGCTTGGGTGGTTGGCCTCTCAACAGCCCCCTGCCGACGGGAATTCGGGGACTGGGACTCCCTCAAGAAAGAAGAATCGAGCATAGAAACAGTGTGCAGGCCGGCAAGGGCCATGAGCTCTGACTCACGGTTCCTCCTCTCGATCGTGGTGATCATTTCTTGTGCCTGGCGGGCAGCCCACCGGCTCAGGATGCGGGAATGGCGCCGCCTCGCAGCAGACGACTCAGCAAGGTCATCTCCCTCGAGATCCGAGCGCCGGCGCCGGCGGACGAGCTGATCCCCGTCCTCGTCATCGTCCTGATCACGGGCTGAGGAGCTGCAAGAGGCAAGGGACATGCAATCATCAAGATGACCTCGCATAAGCTCCTCCAGACTACGCCGGAATTCCGCACGGGCATCGTTCGTTTCTTGTTTCTGCTGCAATTGCTGGATATCGGTCATCGCTAAATGCTACCGCCGCAGATTTCAATTTCCCAAACGAGAATTTTAAAAAAATGAAAATGGCAGACTCTACAACATTCGAAAATCCACGCCCATTTGACACCTGAAATCACAACAAAAAAAATCAGACAAGAAAGGCTTAAAAAAGTCAATTCTAATCGAAAACTAGATTATTAATCAAGCCGTCAAATCCGTAGATAACGAATGAGAACCGATAGTGGACGAATGATGAACGCTTTGAATTCTGGTGAAGATTTCATAAGGTGAAGAGGAATGAGGATTTACCTACGTAGCTTTCTCTTCAATAATTAGGAGAAGGAAAACCCTAGCTTTTCTCACGGAGAGGGGAAGGGAGCATAAGAAGCTGCGTGAATATATAAAAGTACGAACAGAAACAGAAATTTTTTTCCTTATCCTCGAACGGAAAAAACACCACCTGCCCGAGGAGAAATACAAGAAGGAAGATGATGACACGGAAAGGTGGAGATTAATTATCCATAATCGGGCGGACGAGGAATTATAGGATCGTCTGGGTCGCCTATAAATGCGTCCGAGGAATCCTCCGATTTCCGCTTTATGGGATCATCAGACTCCCCGTTTTTGGGTAAATATAAACAACATCCCGCTAATCCAAACCGTTGATTGCATGAGATGTACGGTTAATTAAGATTCAGGGAATTAACCTCACGCTAATTATACTAAATTCCTGATGTTCTGCACACAAAAGCCAATGAGTAAAGGCACGCTTCGTATTCAAGTGAAAGTGGTTCCGTCGTAGAGGCATTCAAATAAAAAGTGCGGGAGGTCTTACTGCACGGCATCAAAACGCTATTTTACATCTAAGATTTGGATTATTTGTAGACGACGAGACAATGTACCGTATAGGATTGCTCCTTTCTCTTTGGTTGCTCCAACCAGATCCCATGATTAACCGATGGCCATCTGAAATTCAGATCAAAATGCTTTGTCGGCATCTGCAACCGACTGCAGCATATGATAGTTCCTGCCGCACCAGCGGGACAAGAAGAAAGTTCACCACCAATCCGAAGCCCAGCTATGATATTTCCTTCGCTAAATTAAGCTACGGGTACAATTTTTCAAAAAATATTATTAAAAGGGTCCGGTTCACCAATAAAAATTCACGGAGACGATTGAAGTTCCACCCAATTAGCTCAACTTTCTTCGTCAGCACGGGCCAGGGGCCCGAGAAATGAACAGCGGCGGTCATTCAGCAAGCGTGCTCCCCACAACAACACGAGAGAGGAATTTCACTTATTGTCGGGTCGTAAGTAGACGTTGGGTTCGCACAGATAAAGATATTTTAGATGAATTATTCGCTCTACTGTCTGACGGTTCGGATCGATGTTGAGCCCCGTCGGTCGGTGTTCGTGTGCACAGATTTAGATACACCTGGACGAGCCGGTCAATTTTCTGAAATAAAAAGTCACGTCACTACTTTTCTTTTCCTTCACATCCACGTCATATTTCTCGGGAAGCCATTGCCAAATGCCGCGTGGCTACTGGCGAAAAATGAGATGAGATTGCCGCAAACGAGCCTCAAATCCGCATGCAGAAGCTTTAGATGCGTTTCTAGTGAATTTCACATCTTTAGACGATCGAAACCGTTGAAGTGTGTAGATGCTGTCGATAGAATCTATCTACAAGTGAAAATTAAATAAGCATTTACATTTTTGAAGGGCAGAAAATGCATCGCTCTCTCCACTTATGGCACGACAATTCTGATGTTTTCACTGGGAGAGTTTGGCCCCCTTACATATTAGGAGAACGCAATGGCAGCTCACTTTTTCTCTAGGATGTTCCGATACGGATACTGCATCCGGTCATTTTCGACCCAACGTATCAAAAGTCCAAAACGTGGCCACTCGTCCACGGAAGGCGTGGGAAATTTGCAAACCCGTTTACACTGCATAAAATCTGATTGCGTTTCGACATGCTCTCAATATTTTGAAAAATACATCGATCGAAAGATCTTAGCTTTCCCATGTCATCCACGAGAATTCGATTTATGACTTTTCTCTCAATCGTCACTGAACGAACGGTTAGGATCATGATTTTTCTGGCCGGGATTAACCCCGAGGCAAGTCATTACGTGGATGAAGACGGTGACCAAGCAATCCCGAGGGGGCGGTGCGCTCGTATGTGAGAAGGTTTTGCGTGTTACAGGCACAGCAGCAGCCTCGCAAGAAACTGAAATCTACGGGTGCCGCACGAGCGTGTAATTGCGTCTCTGCTAATCTGATAGCCAGGGTGGTCCACTTTTGTTTTGGTATGTTCTCAACCATCGCATTAGAAGCTCTTCGGAAGGCGATTCTGATGGGCGGGATTTGCCACGATGTGGTCCGATTCACCATCCATGTGTAGCATTTTGGTTCAAAGCTCTGAAAGAATGATTGGCCGACAATAAACAATGCTTATTTTCTCAATAAACAATTATAATGATCGCGTACGCAGAAGAGATGGAATTCGGAGTTGCAGGCGGCAGAGCCAAATTGGCACAGCGGCCTTTTCTTGGCCGACCGTTACGTTGAGACGTCATTTAATAGGAAAGATGGAACGCATTCCAGCGGCAAAAATGGACGGTAAGAAATAAATAACGAATCTGTTATGTTGGTTGTCTAGTTTCAGCCCGGTCAGCTTAGGCTTTTGGCTAATGAATTCTAATTCCTTGCCTGATAACTTATACGGCTAAGATCTGACAACCATTTGAGGAGACGGAGCTTGTGGTTATATTTTGCCCTTGAATTCCTTCCCGCGCGAATGGAGTTTGCATTTCCGTAATTACAAAATTTCGATGCTGTGAAAGCGAGGCGGCACTTTACTGATCTTCTACCTGCCCGAGAGAAGCGGGCATACACCCACTTCTCATGCCAATTTCGACGCTGCTTCCTATGCTTGGTGCTACAGCGAATTACCAAACTAATTCAACATGACGGGCGCGAACAATGTTATCATGACATCAGAATGACATAATTATGATATAATAAATATTTTATAATTTATAATTTTTTAAAAAATAATTAAATATATATATAATTATATATAATATAAATAGGTATAGATTACCTTTAAAATATATAATAATAGTTATAAATGATTTAAAAAACGTAATATGTATATCAAAATAAAAAATGAATAACTCTGCACACTAATAATGAATTAGTAGTGCAATCATACAAATTGAAAAATAATTGAAAAATAAATCCACCCGAAATGAGATGGAGCAAACAACACCAAAGTGGAGTCAGGAGTGGGTTTTTGGGTTTTCGACAAAGAGGAGCAAGGCTGGGGGGGCTAGCGGCGAGAACAGGTAAGGGCGGGGAGCAGGGAGCTCTGGCCGAGAATAGGGAGGGGCGGGATAGTGGCGGCTGACGTTATCGAACGATCGGAGGAGAGCAAGGGAAGCTTTGGCCGGAAACAGGGAGGGGCTGGGAGCAAGGAGGAGCAAGGCCAGAGTGAAGCAAGCAGCGGCGGGAACAGGAAGGGGTGGGGAGCATGGAGGAGATGGGTTTTTTACGCAGGGGAGCAGGGAGGAGCGGGTCCGAATTTGAGCAAGAACAGGGAGAACAGGGAGAACAGGGAGCTCTGGCCGGGAACAGGGAGGGACAGGACGATTGGCAGGGTTTCCGGAGCTATGGCGAACGATCGAAGCTGTGGCGGCTGACAATGGCGAAAGAGTTGTGAAGGTGGCAAAGATCGGAGGTAGGGTTTCGTGTTCTTGCCTTTCGAGTGCTCGGGTAGGTGGGAGCAGGGAGGGCGATCGCTACTAAAAGGGACGAAGAAATGTCATCTGGTGGCTGCCAGAGGGAGAGGAACAGGCAAGCAGCCAACAAGTGGGTGGGTGCCTGCGTGGGAAGGCCGAACGCCGGGAGCTGAAAGGGAGAATGGGAGGGATGAGGGAGACTGGCTTTTGGGGGCGAGGGCGAATGGGCGGGCGAGGAGGCCCCCCCCTCCCCCAGTTTATTTAAAAAAAAAGACTTAAACTGAGCCGCGATTGACCTAGACAACTCGGCCGAGACGGGTCAGACAATTCTTACAATTGAAAGAACCGGGCTTGGGCTGAACCGCTGCCCTTCTGGTCCACAGTCAGACCAGACAGCCCGGTCCGATTTTTAAAACACTAGGCCTGAAGCAACCCAAAAAAAAATTACAGGTAGGTTTTCTTTTAAAATTTCAAGCTTTTAAATCAAGGTTAATCCTAATAAGAATTAGAACTCATGTCAATCTAGGATTGATTACAAGATAGATCTATATGAATTTTTTTAACATGTTTTAATTCATGTTTCATGAACGTATTTGATTTCTGGGTAAAGGTGTCAGCTACAATTAGAGAGTTATCAATCAAAGAAAGTTGTCTCAATATTCATAGAGCCTCAATTGTTGCAATAGGATTAAGATTGACAATGTGGGAAATATGAGACCATTGTAATTGTATCTCTCTAGGATAATTATGCAAATGTTGAATTTTCTTAATGAATCGATCTACATCATCTGCATAGGACCTTCCAATTTCTTCAATGTTTGAAATTAGCTGCTGTGAAAGCACTGCAAGGACATTTTCTAATAAGGGATCATAACCTCTAATTCTGACTAATAACGGATCTTCTCTTGTTTGAAGGGCATTAAGAATACTAGTGATGTTTTTTGTACATGATAATGTGACCTTTGACTTTTTATTCTTGAAACTCCTTCCATTTGATTTTTGTCCATTGAGTTGTCCTATCAAAATTACTTGATAGCTCCTCGCCTAAATTAAGAATCTATATTTGAAAACTTGAATAGACTGTATCTTTAGGTCTTATCCATTTTTGCGACGACATTGTTAATCTTGTTACCATTTTGATATCTTAATCTATGAGTAATAGTAAATATTGCACTATCTCAGGAAGGTAATGTATTTTTTCTTTCTTCTAATGTCAATACAAATATAATCAATTATTTCTTGTTACATTGGAATAGTCCAATCCATGCTGCTACTGAACAATTCTTTGGTGATTCTGAAATGAGAATATCCTTTGACATCGTAGAATTATTTTGTTCATTATTGATTTTATTTAATCAGAATTTGTTCTTGGGTTCTTCAACTAGTAGAGTCTCAACAATGGTTACCCTTTTAACTCACTCTTGAACTGTCTCCTTCACTAACCTGATCTTTGATTGTAAATTGTGACACTCTAGAAGTTTAAGGTAAGAGCATCCCCTTAACTAGTTATTTTGAGGGTAATGTCACATATGAGTTCATTCAGGTTGTAAATAAATTTAAGATGCAACTTGATGTAATTATGAGAGGACTAATTAATGACATGTGGATTATACTTAATTTGAAAAGATTATTGCAAACATATTGCTAAAAGGTGTTGAAAGAAGGATTGCAAATGCAAGGCGTAGCATGCATCGTTGGAGCACCATTGTAGGAGCTGGCTTAAGTACTCCACTAGCTCCATTTCCAACCCTATTTTCGTTCCCAGCCCCCTCCACATCCCCAGCTCCTTGTAATCCACTCCCTACACCCCTATTTCAATGGATTCTTGAGGCAATTTGTTTTGTGAGTGTGTAACTACCATCCTAAGTGAAGAATTCATCTAATTGAGTACAAAAGAGAGGAGGAAATCTATAAAATTCCCCCAAGAAGTTGCTTGTTGTGGTTGGCAGAGAAAATTGAGAATTCAGGGTAGAAATCAGCAAGGAAACTTGGGGGTAAGTGTTTTTCTTAACTTAGCTTGTGGATTTGGCATTAAATGGGATATGTCCTGCAATTTCTTAAAGTTAGGGTTTTAACTTAAAGGGGGCTATTCCTGTAATTTCATGGGGGAATTAGTAATATGTTTAACTATGTGGGTTATGATGGAATTTAACCATGAAAATTTATGGTAGATGAGTGCATGTGAACAAGATAGCTATAGTTCTGCCCTTGTGTAGTGTGCTCTGTGAATGAATGGGTTGGAAGGAGAATTAATAGAGTTTTGGGTACCTAATAGATTAATTAGTAAGGTTATTTTCTTGATGATCATGTTATATAATGATTTTCTACTATCAGAAAGTATCTTTATATATGGCACCTTGTTGAGAATTGATAAGCCAAATGATGGATTATAGGTGTTTGATGAAATAACCCTATGGGATGCACATTAAATGCTTAATAAAATGCTACTATTGAAAGCAAAGTATAATTGAAGGACTTTACCCCTATCTTAATTGCCCAATAGTTAGGCATTAACCAGGATATTAGCCATGTAAGGAGAATTGGATGAATTTTAATTAGTTTATGAAATTGAGCTAGAATTCTTACTTAAACATATATAGATTTCACATGAATGTATGTTATATGTATTGGGATCAAGTTGTAAATTGGCAACCAAGGGGTGTAGAATTCAATGCTATAAGGTAAGCAAGTTCTTTTAGTTATGTATATGCGAGAAGGAATGATGGGGTAGAGTATACCGCATAAATGAATAAGGGATATAGTGTATACCAAAACTTTTATCCGGGCACCGTGTTTTGATTTGGTATTTACTTTGTTGCATCATGAATTGAGACTTTGTATCTGGTATATTGCCTTGAGAATTATATTTGGTCATATGCTCACATGGATTGTATTGATAGTGCATTGCATGTGGTGCATTGCATGATATTTCATTATCGGCATGAATGAATCATCTAAGATGAAGGAAAGTAATTTGATGATTGTGTATTAAATCAAGTAAAAGCAAAGCATAAATGCATTTAAAGAGATTACAAAGAAATGACCAAAAAAGGCAAAAGAAAGAAAGTAACAAAGTGTAGGAAAAAGCAGAAAATAGGGCAACTGGTGTTGGCAGTCAGCTGGGCACTGCAACACTGCTACCATATCGCTACATGGAGAAAAATGTGATTTTTGAAATTTTTGACCAATTAAATGTGAATTTCTTTAGGGAATTGTTGTAATGTTTCTTGAACACTTAGAGAGGAAAATGTGGGCATTGAAATGGTAATATTTGGGTGCCTTAATGGCATGGACTTGAGATGTATATGTATATGCTTGGGTGATAGGAATGCATGAGTGACATGAAAATGAAAATGATATTACATCGGTGAGGGTGGATCTAATAGGCCTTGGTGGCACAGTCATGACATAAATCCAATAGGGCGAGGTATTCCCAAGTAATAGGTTTTAATACTTGTGAAGTAAATTGTGACAGAATATACAATGTGTGGGCAATGATATGTAATACTTGGTGTGTTAAATTTTTGGGCTTTAGTATTAATATGAATGAAAATGAATTGAATAAAGAAAATTTTACTCTATTATGCAAAAGAATAAATTGTGTTTTATGAGGCCATGTATTTGGACATGATTTAGATTTATAGGAGAGCCACTTTTGGTATAATTTTATGATGCATAAAAAGAGGACTAAATATGTCTTTTAATGGTAGCATTATATGGAAAATATTAGAGTGTAATCATATGAGAAAAATTAAGAAAAATAGGATGAAAAGGGGGCTAAAAAATCAAGCAGAGTGGTGGCAGCGAATTCAGCGCCGCAGCGCCACTTCAAAAACTTCACGAGGTGACATCCAAATTTTCTAGCACCGCGGCGCTGGCCAACGGGATAAGTTGTATGGATGTGTTTATTTCCCCATTCCATTTTTCATTTTTCGTTGTTTCGTTTCTCCCCTTCTTCCCCACATCTTAGGTTCGAAAATCACCCCTTTTCTTCATTTTTCATGTAATTTCTTGAGGGGATAACCTTGTTTAGGCACCTAATCCATTCCTCATGGATTCAAACTTGAGATTTAGTCATTGGAATGATGGAAAGAAGAAAGAAATCCATTTTTGCTGCAACTCATGGAGGGTTTGGGGGATTTGGAGCCTGATTCACATGCTAGGGAGGAAGCCACATATTAATAGCAAGGTAAGCTTCGTTTTGTCATTTGAATTGATGGTTTGTCATGATTAGGGTTTCATGTGTAGTAAATTTTGTTAAAATTATTATATGATTTTGATGACAGCAAAATTTATCTTAAGACTCGATCGATGTTAATGATGATTTTAGTCTAAGAAGCTGAAATGAAGACAAATATGCTTGGCATGAATAATCGTTATTGCAATATTTTGAATGCAAGTATATTGTATATATTATTTTAGAGAATGAAAAATTCGTTATGATCCATAGTGCAATAACCTTATTTATTATATGTTGAATAATAGATATATCATGTGTTTTATGAAGTTCTCACTCTAATCTTTTATTGAAAAATACAATATGTGATTTATCCATATTCTACAACTTGTGAAAATCATGAGGGGATAAACATATTTTGATAAGTTTGCTTCATAGAAGATATTCTTTTCTTTACATGAAAAAGAAATTGTACTTAAATAAGCATATAGATACAAAATCATGATTACATATCCATGCTTTATAACTTATGCAAATTACATATGAATAATTATATTATTATTTATAATAAAAAAATATGACGAAAAATGTTAAGCTAATAATATGGCAAAAGTGCAGAAGTTTTTAAGTACATGTTCATTGCTATAGTACTTTTGCTACAATAAAATGCTATAATAACAAACGAAGCACAAAGCTATAGACGAAGTGTCTACAGATGAACCTAAAGATGAAGTTTGCTATAGTGCTGCTACAGTACTGCTACAAGTTAGACAAATTGCAAAAGACGAATCGACAAACAAAGTAGAAGAAATAGACAAAGCAAAATTGATAGACAAAGTTGAAGCATCAGACAAAGCAGAAGTAACAGATGAAGTATTACAGTGATTTGCTATAGTAATCTACTACAGTAACTGACAGACAAAGTAGAAACAGTTACAGCACTTGCTTACAGTAACTCTACTACAGTGCAATAGACAAATCTTCATCAGCAGATGAAGTAATAGACAAAGTGGTGCGATGCTATAGTGATCTACTATAGTAATCCTACTACAGTAACCAACAAACAAATATTCATCTGCTACTTATTCTAGACGAAGCAGAGCTACAGTGATTTGCTACAGTAATAGTGTTACAATAATGTTGCTACAGTAATAATACTATATTAAAAATTATTATTTTCAAATGTGTTAAAGATTTAATGCTTTACAAAAAGCTTTCCACCTTAGTGCAACATCTCCTTTTCTATCAAGAAGGAGGTTGAAGACTTTTCAAGAGATTAAGAGCCAATCAGAAGACAATGCATTCCAACGGGAGAAAACCTTAAACATTCTTCTAAATTAATGCTGCTCATCTACCTTTGTTCTTTGCATTCAATGGAACCCATCTTCTCCAATGGTCAGACTTTTGAGAAGAGCTATTTAAGGAGATATGCTGGGACATTTAAAGTTGGAGAAGAGGGAAGGAGTTGAAGAAGAAAAATGGATTAAGCCTAACACCTTCAACAAATCTTTGCATCCCTATGCCAAGAGCTTTAACCTTTAAATATCACTTAAGAGCTTCATTTTATTTATCCATTCAAGGCTTACTTCTTCAATATATCCAAGGGAGATCTTATGTGCTATAAGGATTTACTAAAATATTAAGTTCTCCCAAAGGATCATCAAGGAACTTCAAGGTTCTAAATGATAAAGTCGAACCAACCAACAAGAAACCCATTCAAGTCTCCTAAGTGTTTTCACTCTAAGTGCTACAAAGATCAGAGAGCTTCAATGCCACACCTACACTAATCAATGGAGTTTGAAATCACTGTAATGTGCTTATTATTTTATCATTTTGTGCTTTAACTGTGTGTATTTATCAACCTAGTTAGAGACATATTCATGTACACAAAATACCTACAAAGGTAGAGTTTCTGGTTAGCTCATAAAACCAGAGTTATCTCCTCTAGAGTTGGAATCTAGAAGAGTGTTGAGGAAACTAGTTTACGCCACCTAGAGCTGAAATCCAAAAGAGTATCGAGGACACTTGTTTACGCCCCCTAGAGCTGGAATTTAGAAGAGTGTCAGGGATACTATTGTATTTTCATTGTACGAGGTATAGTGGAACCCAAGGCACAATGAGTATGTGCTCTTAGAAGAGTAGATGTATGGACGTGGTTCTCGAACCACTATAAAAATTATGTTGTTTGTGTGTGTTTGTTTACTCGCTTTATCCTTAATGCACTTTACAGTTTTATCATTTATTTTACATCACACCACACATAAGTACAAAAAGAGAGAAATTATCTAACAGGGGTTAAGCAATAAATTTTTATATACCCAATTCACCCTCCCCTCTTGGGTTAAGCCATACTTTGGGAACCCACAACTTTTTATGGTAGATGATGGATTTTGTTGTTAAAATGCAGGAAATGATTAAATTAATCCATGCATAATGATGTTTTGGAACAGAATTGGGCATGAAAATTATGATTTTGCTCTATTAGGGTTTGAAGTAAACCATCAACAGTGATGTGAGGGTGGAATTGAGTTGAAATTATTAAGGGTTTCATGGGGAAAATACTTAATTACATGATTACAACATATTTAGAAATTAATTGAGTCATAGAAATCATAGGTTATGTTAAACTAGGGTTCTGTGGATAGTAAAAATTTAGGGAAAATGCATGAATTATGTGTGATTATTATGAAAGGAAGTTTTAATTAGTAATTGATAACATTTAAGGCTATCAAGTCATGAGAAATCCAATTTTAGGTTGTGATCCATAACGTATGTGGAAATTGGCGAAGGATTTTAATGTATGGACTATGTCATCTATGAATAAAATGTATTGAAATCTTAACTGAAGTGCTTTTATGAGTAATGACATGTTGATCAAGTTGTATGATAAGCATGTAATATTGGGAATGAGATTTCTTTAAGACACCTCATTGAAATGAGAGATTAACTTGTTACTTGTAATGTGAGGGAGTGAATTAGGATGAAAAATCTTCATGAAACACATAGTATGGTTAAGCAATTTTTCTATAATTGTAAATGGGCCATTTAATGAGCATTAGATAAATAATTGATGTGTTATAAATGATGGTTATGGAATATGAGATCCTAAGCTGAAAGCATTAATAAAAAGAGATTTGAAATGGTGACCTAGATCAAAACCCATAAATGTGATGTAATTGAGAAAGATGAATAATTAAATGATTAGACACTTGATAAGTGTGGGAATCGAATTGGAATGCCTGTTACATGTGTAGGGTCATTGAAGCATGGATTGGAAATGAAAATGTTGAGTTGAGAAGTTATGGAATCAACCTCCATTCACTGTAAGTAGGCCCTTTTTCTTATATATGGGATGATGGGATAATGAGTATCCCATGAATATGGGCACCATGTGTTAAGTATGTTTGTTTATTTGTGTAAACATACGAATTGTAGGGATAATGAATATCCCTTAACTATATACGTGGTATTTTCAAAAGTATTAGTTGTTACGTCATGGAAAAATGGGGATAGGAAGTATCCTGTGTTAATCTATAATGATTGTGTTATATCCCATTTTGATCTATAATAATTTTGTTGATTATGTTATAAACTAGTAGGTGAATGGGAATAGTGATATCCCATGGTTTTGTTGAGTAAAGTGATTCTATGATATGGTAATTGAGATGACGGAATTGTATGTATTATGATGATATGGATAATGGAAAATTGTCTTACACTACATAAAAATTGATAAATTATGGAACTATACATGTTATGGATGTGAACATGTATTATTTTGGTTGATTATTGATTATTGATTATTGTTTATTATTCTACGTACTTACTGAGTTTGCTTGGACTCATCTTAGTTTATTAAAATTTTTAGTGGATAGGTGGAATAATGGAGCTTGAGTTCAGAGTTAGAAGGTCATTAATGTATTTGAAATGGTGATGTATTATATATTCATGAGATTTAATGTATAATATAATAGTTATGTACAAAGTTATTGTGTTAGTATGACATTGTGATAAATTATTAACTTTGTACAAGTCTAGTATGCCATTTGCTATCACGATATTATTTAAATGATGGGCTAGGATGTGGGTGTGGTTTATAATGTATTGTAGTTGTTTAATTATAAATTATAGTTGTTGAATTTAAATTACAAATGATTAATAAATACATGCATAGGTTTAAACCCTCTAAATATAGGGTAGACTCTGCTAAAATTTTAACAGAAATTTTTCCTTAGAAATAAGAAAATGGCGAAGAAATTGTAAAATGCATAGGCCCCAAGGTGGGGCATGACATGATGCATGTGGATTGATAAATGTTATGTATATGAAATCCTCATTGGATGTGAATGGTGAACCTGGGGTGGGGTACCACAAAGAGCAACGGTGGAGCTGTCGTGGATCTAGTAGGCTTTGTAGTCGGGATTACAAGTAGGGACTAATTACACATCAACAAGGGATAAGAATGGTATAATTCTGAGAAAGATTTAGCCATGGCATTGTAGGATAATGATGAACATAAATGAATGAAAATGCCTTGAGATAGGGTGGTGTATGAGTTATGCTCTTGAGAGTGAGTGGATAGTGAGGCTGTATATGAGCTTGGATTATGAGTGTTGTGCATCCTTAACATTGGGATGATGTTGCATTGACATTCACTATCATTTATCATGAAATTGCATTTGTCTTGGATTTGATCATGATCTTTTAATGACATATATATATTTGTCATTATTTTTTGCTTCACCTACTTACTGAGTTTACTTAAACTCACCCTATTTTATTATGGTTTTTAGTTAATAGGTTAGAAGATGGAGCCCAACATGGGGTTAGGGCTCAGGATCGGTATAAACCATGATCTTCATGCTGGCGTGATAATTTAGATGAGAAATTCCTTTTGTGATATTTGATGTAATGCATATAAGTTGTAAATTTAAAAGATTAAATTTTTGTGTATATAAGGCATGTATGAAATAATTGTACTCATAAGTTATAATCGTGACATGTATGTATGTTAGAATGGCCATTTGTCATCACAATGTAACTTGCAATTATGGGCAATGTGTGGGTATATGTTATTGTGTATAATGGTATTCATGAATGTATGAGAGTGTGTGGAAATGATTATATAGGTATGGAAATTAAAAATTTAGGAGAGACTATTTGAGGTTTTCTTTAAATTGAATTTAGTAGTGCCCTAAGAGCAGGGTGTTATCTAAATCTTAAAGTTTTTTGTCAAGTCTATAATTTGAGATTCTCGTTCTTGAGTTTTCCTAGCAAACGCTAGAGCGACCTTCTAAAATTTTTCCACAAGATATCCAATTCCTAATGTTGCAACAAATGATTGATGTTATCCACATTTACTTGCATTGAAATATCCATTTATCATTCTAACAAAAAGTAATTCAAATAATTCTTTTGCTTTATTGCTTAAGGATAACGTAACAATTTCTCTTAAGTCCACCTTCAACAATTCATAGATTTTAATTCTCCCTCTTCCTTGCTTATTCTTGGTATGCCATGATGCTCAATGTGAACTTGAGGAATTCTTGGCAAAATGTGCTAGACATGTCGGAAAATTTCCTGTCCTTCTACAGGGAAATTTAAGCATTCTTGAAAGGGTTTAGAATCCTTTTCATTGGTCTTATCAAATCGACTTTTCTCTAGTTTGGGAGTTGAGCTTTCATGGGTAGATTGAATAGTCATCCCATTGGCCTACTGTATTTGGCCAAACGTCTTATTAGAAGTTGAGTATTCTAGGTGTAAACCCTTAGGTTTCTCATTCAGCTAAATTTTTATGCAGAAGATGCTAAAATAGTAAAGGTTCCCTTTTCAGTTTGCTTTTTAGTCATCTTCTTCTCTGAACATTGACTAGAATAATGTACTTCATTTTTGCATATCCAATAGCAAACAGTAGGTTTTCAATTTGGTCTTTCCTTAATGACAAAAGATCATGTTCCATTTAAGCTAATAAAGCTTTCATTTTTTCTATCAACTATTCTTTGTTTTCAGAAGCTCCTTCTGAATAATTTTTCTTTGCATGTTCTGACTGCTTACATTTCAAAATGCTGATGATAATGTCATTCTTTTTTTTACTTAACAAAGTTCTACAAGCTCCATAGTTAGAGAATCAACTATTACATTTTAAGTACTTTTAAAATGTTCTATTTGAAATCTATAATAAGCTAGTTTTTTCTTCCATTTCACTAATTTAGCTTGCCCAATTTCTTTTAATTTTAATTTTCTAAAATATTTTACATAGGCTAAGTCACTTCTTACCAAAAACTCTAGTTCTAAGGCAATAAACAATTCATGGGCCTTTATTGCCTTAATTAGAGCAAATACTTCCTTTTCATGTATGGATAAATTGATTGCAGAACCTTTAAAGGTTCAACTCTAATATTCGCTGATTGCTTCTTCTATGGAGTTTTTTTTTCACATGTTTTTAACATGCATCCCTAATAGAATTCTAAAACATCTACTTCTAAAATCAAATAGTTACCTTTGCTTTGGTAATTCTAAAGTAGGTAAGTTTTTCATTTTAGATTTGATTTTCTTAACTAGGATAGTATCTTTTCTTCCCATTTCCAAGATACTTTAGTAGAAGTCTTTTTATGTAATTCCTTGGTTAAACCTATCAGGTTTTGGATAAATGTTCTAGCATAGTTCAAGACTCCTAGAAACTTTTGCAGTTATTTCTTGTCTTCCAACCTATTAGGAAACTCTCTGATTGCTTCTGTAATATGTGGTTGTAATTTTAATTTATTTTCTTCAATTTCTAATTTCAAGAAATTCAGTTTTAGGTTGCATCCACCCCACCTTCCTTTTTAAAACTATCATGCCTTCTTTAATAAAGACATTAGCTACTTTTTGTAGGTGATTAATATGTTCTTCTTTTGTCTTGCCGAACACTAGAATATCATGTGTATAGACCATAACAAAATCCTTTAGATCAATGAAAGCTTGATCCATCCATTTATAAAAAATTCCCAGAGCATTTTTAAGTCCAAAAGGCATCACCTTCCGTTCATATAATCCCATTACACATGAGAACACTATTAAGGGTATGTTTTCTAGATGCATTCAAGTTTGCCAATAACTGGATTTGAAATCAAACTTGGAATATACCTTTGGATTCTTCTTCCTAATGCAATTCCTTAGAACTTCTTAATTTGGAAGATTATATCCATTATTCTTAATGGCTTGATTTAATTCTCTATAGTTGATCACCATCCATGCCTTTCTTCTAGCTATCTCGGTATGGTTTAAGACCATAAAGGTAATACTTCTATGTTAACTAGTGCTTTGTTTAATCAAACCCAACTTTTCCAACTCTAGTATCTTATTTCCAAATTCCTCTATCATTTCTGCAGTATATTTTATCTCATGACTTCTAATGATAGTTTTTAAATTTTTTAACTCCAATTTTGCCTCAATCTTGCACTTCTCTAAGAGTGCTTGTGGATTGTCATTGAAGTTATCCTAAATCTTTATCTTGATTTGATTAATATCTTCGTTAATATCTTGAGATATACTATTTAATGTCTCATCTCCTTCCTTTTCTCTTAGCAAGTCAAAGATAACTTCCTTCTGCTGTAGTAGGAAATTATTCCCTTTCTACATCAATCTGTAAGATTGAGCTAGAAACTTTAATTTAATTGAGTTCCTCTTTTTGAAATATATTCAATCTTTTATATGAAAGGCCTATTTTTAGGTTAATGTTTTAGAAAGGCATTACCCAGATGATTTCCTTAGATAATTCCTCTATGCATAATAAAATATTTATTATGAATAGTTTATCTTTGATTTTCATCTCCACCGCCATGAGTTTCACATTTGCTTTTGTTCCGTTTGCTAATTGTAACATCCAAGGTGTTGAAAATGATTATAAATTTTTTTATTTTAGATTATAATGATGACTTGAGGTGAAAGAAATTAATTTTGAAATGAAATGGTGCAAGTGTATATAAAGTGCAAGTGTAATGTAACTAGACTATTAAAAATATATGTGAGTAGTTACATTATTTGATACTTGGATATTTGAAGGATAATATGATGCATTTTGATGATATATTAATGGGAAAAAGTATGGCAAGGATGTATGAGAAGAAGGAAAAGAATGGAGAAAAAAGGCAAGAGTATATTAAAAAGAATTCATCTATGAAAATTATGCCACTTGTATGCAAGTTTTGGCATAGAATTTGGGTGATTTAGAAAAAAGTGTTTAACATAAAAGTTGTATCTATTAAAATTATCTTTCAAACCTATTAAAAATTATATAATTTGGACATTGTATGGGAAAGTTATGTCCAATGCACTGAAACTGCTCTTGGTGGATAATTAAGGACGAAAATGATGAGATTAACTTGATAAATTTGAAAATTTGTATATTGTTTATGAAAAATAATTTTTGAAAATTTATATGAAAGACCCATTGAGATAAAGGCATATGAATAATATAGAAATTGCAAATGATTTATTAATTTTTATGTGACACCCCAGATTTTTAAGGTGAGAAATTTTCCTTTAAACATTTATTTTTGGGGTAATTTGCACATGAATTTATTTAAATTGGTGGAAGAATTGAATTATGCTACTTGAATTATTTAAAAGATGGATTCTAATTTACATGGTGTATTATTCTCATCTAATGGGGTGATAAAGGGGTGATGATTTGCAATGATTTGGAAAGGATTGGCATGCCCATATTGCTATCCACAAAGTGGACGACAACATGGTGGTTGGAATTAGGCATGAATGGGTGCTAAAGCCATGAAATTATGAAATTATTTAGTTTATTTATCTGTTTATGTTATTATTATAAATTTAATTTTATTAAATATCATTGTAACTTATTAAAATGCGTGGAAATATAATGCAAGTTGCTGAAATATAGACAATACATGCAATGCATATGCATTGTTTGATGACATGGATGATTGATATGAAGGGGCAGCAAGTTCTATTAATTTAGGATTAGTTTAATGCATTATCAAGTTAATGAGACATTAATTATGTTGAATACACAATATACATTGCTGGGAATTAGAGAGCCTTAATGAATTATGTTCGGATTAGAGAGCTAGAAGCAGTTGTGCCACTTGTTTGATAAAATCTTTCAATGGGATGTAAAGTATAATGAATCGAATAGTTGCAACCCTAATTATCTATGTAAAACCCTAAGGTAAATTAATAATGCACAAATTGAATGCTTAGGGATTGTTTATGATCTAGATAGCAACAAGGGTGAAAAAGGATCTAAATAGACACTTGAATTGCATTGGAATTTTATGTATTTGACTTGAATTTTGCAAGTAAAATGGTCATTTGAAACCCATGAAAAATCTCATGTTGAATGATGCTTTAAAACCCACCATTTGGTAACTTAAAGAAAGATTACAAAGCTGAAATTTTTATCATCATGTAAATCATATTCATAAAGCTTATCAAGGGCTGCTTGTGTTTATTAAGTGTGTCTAATTGTAGAAATGAATGAAGGAATGGTTAGGGATGATAATGAGACCTTAAGTAGGGCTTTTAAGTGAAGAAACCATTAGAAGTGTGATTGGGGTGAAATCTCCCAAAATTGAACTATACGAAATGTAACTTAGAAACAATGATGATTCTTCCCTTAAACAAGTGTTGGAAGGTGAGTGTTACCTATTTTATGAATTAAGTAGAGCTTTTTATGAGAAATATATGTAAATGAATTTTGATGCATGTAATATGTAAAGGATCATTTGAGCATGGATAGGAAGTTAAGGAACCCAATGAGAATTTATGAAGAGGCTCTTAATGGAGGTAAGTAGGCTCTTTTCCACTTATATGGATGCATGGATGGGGGACATTGCTTATCCCATGTGTTCTATATGGGCATGTATGACCTTCTTGCTGCTTGCATGTCATGGTGATATATTGATTTGTGAATTGAATTTTCTCTACTTGAATGGATGACTGTATTATAGGATGAGACAGTGTAACACCCCAACTTTTCAAGCATTACTGTAGGGTAGTATCATGAGGAATTCTGAACAGAGTCTCCCCTATACTATCCATCTCTAACATGTACAATCCATCATTTTATATAATCATGCATATCAAAATTAATATAAACGAAACATCATACACCCATAGCTATAGAGTCCCATAGGATGACTTAACCCAACAGGGGAGGGGTGAATTAGGTAAATAAAAATTCATTACTTAACTTCTGTTGGATCATTTCCCTCTTTACGTTTTTGCGTGTGGTGTGGCATAAGATGAATAATAGAAATAATAAAATGTGTGAAGAATAAAATAAATGAACAAGCACACACACACACACACATAGATAAAACGATTTTTATAGTGGTTCAAGACCCCATCCCTAAATCTACCATTCCAAGGACACCAACTCATTGTGCCTTGGGTTCCATTATACCTTGTACAATGGAATACATAAGTGTCCCTGACACTTTTTCTGTATCTCAGCTCTAGGGTGCATAAACAAGTGTCTCTGACACTCTTCTAGTTTTACAAGCTCACCAGGAAACACACTAGTTTCAAAGGTCACCAGGAAACTTGATGGTTTTCTTAGTTCATCAACAACCCATTACAACGTGGTTTTCATGAGCTCACTACAAAATCACTAGTTTTAAAGATCACCAGCAAAATTATTAGTTTTTTAGAGCTCACCAACAACTCTCTAGTTTTAAGTTTACCAAAAAATCGATACTTTACAAAGTGTTACAATGAAGCACAAAGGAAGATATGATCTCTCTCTCTCTCTCTCAGCTCTATGTAATACAAAAGATCTTCTAATAATATAAAGATAATGGCCATAAGGATAAGTAGATTGAAGTCATGGAAGATAGATGATGGTTTAAGCTCTTGGCCATGGGTAAAAGGATTTGCATACAATTAGGCACATCTGAAAAGTATTCCTTCACCATCAACTAATCGTCCCACCTTTTCTCCTTAAATATCTTCTTCATACTTTTAATCGTTGGTGAAGATGAATTTTGTTGAATGCAGAAATGAGAGCAGCATTGAATGATCAAAGACCGTTTGAATTTTCTGCCATTGAAGTCCAGGTCTTTTTGATTTGTCTCAAGCTGCTGCATCATCGTTTAGAGAGGAGGATGAGCTGTGTTAAAAAGTGTTCCTCATTTTACTTGTCACAGCTTTGAAAGTCTTGCAGCGCCACTTATTGCCAGAAATGGTAACCGATATAAGTCTACACAATGACGGCTTGAGTGCAGACACCACTTGTATGCTTAGTCATATAAATTAATTTTCCATTGACAAGTCATGGCCTTTCTCTATCTACATTTGTCTACCATAAGTTATAGACAAATTATTCCAAGATTTATCTTTTAGTTGAACTTCCATAAGAATGAGTTTGTCTATTGTAAGTAGCAGATGAACTTTGAATGATGTAGATAAAGTTGAACTGACTGATAGACAAACACTTCTTTGTTTTCCAAAATTCCTCCATAAGATTTGTTTGTTGATCGATCCTTTGTGTATGTGCTTTGTTTATTAAAGATAAAAGACTAACTTTGAATGGCACTAATGAAGATAAGCTGATCAATTGATAAACATCTCCTTCTATATGAATAGGTGAAGTGGAATGTGCTTCCTTTGTTCTTCATCATTTGTTGGAGGTGATAGATGAAGTTCGCTCAGTCTTGCACTAACAGACGAAGTGTGGTTTTCTTCTTTTGTTCCTCGTTGTCTATTGAAGGTGCTAGATGAAGCTTCCTTCAACTTGCTCGAATAGACAAAGTGTGACATTCATCTAGTGTAAGTGATAGATGAAGTGCATTTTTCTTTATCTTGGAGAGAATGCTTTGCACGTCGCATTTGTCTGTCGTAAGTTGTAGACGATCGTGCCTTTGTCTATTGAAACCCATTTCGATCCAAATAGCTTTTTGTCTGTTCAACTTCATCTATGCTCACTATGCAGCCTTTACTTTGTCTTCTACTTTGGTTGATACTTTGTCTGTTGTGGCAGACAACCTTTTGATCCGAAGATGAGACAAAGTTCTTTAGCTTTTCTACACACTTTGAGCAATAGAAGAGGTTTGTTCTAGCAACTTGGTTCTTCAATCTTGATTTATCTATCTTGGCTCAGCTGATGTTGCCCTCCCTTCTGTATTCATATTGCCATTTTATCCTCAGAATAATCAAATGTTCTAACTTTATGTATGGTTTGTCTGGGTGGCAATTTCTTCATTGTCTTTCTATATTTGTCTACCAAGCCATTGAGTTACTTCTTTATCCTTTTACTTTATCTTGGACAAACTTTGATTAGATCAAGTATAACTGGTCTGAATTTCTCCAATGCAATTTAAGCTTTCTGATCATGGCTTCTTCTTTAACTTCTTGTCTTGCATTTATCTATTGACATTTTCTCATTAAAGTTGACAGACAATGCAAACTCATTATAGCACATCTTCGAAGCCTTATTTTTCTCCCATGCTTTTGTTGGTGGAAGCTTCTTTTAGACAATTGTAACATTTCTTGTTACTTGTCTTTTGCTTTCTTCTTCTTCTTCTTCCACAATTTTCATTAGTTTAGCTCCTTTGGAACATAGCAAATAGTTGTGGTAGTTTATTGCAGACGATCATTATCTTGCACTTGAACTTATCTGCACTTGCTACTTTGTTAGCTTTCATATATAATATCAAAATGTATTTTATCCTCATGTGATTATAGTATATTATAAAGAAAAGATAATATACATTTCCACTAAATGCATAATATGAAAGCTTGAGTAACTATGGTGCTTAACATAATTTAGCAAATTTATGCAGTAAGGATTAATTAATGTTTATGATGTGCGCATCATAAAGTAAAGATTGTATGCTTGTTTAATTAAATATTTATGATTAATTATTTATGTTAATTAATTATTATCAATTCATAATCATATATATGATTGTTAGAGATTTAAGCATACAAGTTTCTTATTTTAATACAAGTTTTGTTATCATCAAAATCATGTACAATAATGCTGACAATAATTGCCCAAAATCAATAGTTGCATTGTGATGGAGGTAGTCAGATAGATTTTATGCCTAGCCTATATCAGGATATGCCAACCCAACTTAATTTACACAAATTTATATATAGCACAAGCCCAAATTTATAAATTTATAATTTCTAGACATGCTAGAATGCCAAAAAGAGAAATTTCATAATTATGAACTCCTAATAGTTAGAGTCACAGCCTATCCTGGTTCTGAGCTACAACCCCACATTGGGCTCCATCTTTAGGCCTGTCAACTAAAAACCAAAGTTTAAATAGAGTAAATTTGAGAACTTAGTAAGCAAGTATGTGATTAAAAATTAATTAAACAATAATTTCTTAAAATCATTAGCAAATCACATGTATACACAAGTCCATAATATATAATGTCTCACAATAATTTAACAATGACAATAATGAGCTTTTAGTATAGTGCATGTGATCCCTATTTAGACTTCATCAATCTATTATCATTCCCAATTATCATCATTCTCAATCAGTCTTTGGTAGGCAGTCAACATAATAGACAATACACTTTTCTTCTGCTTTAGTGTATTTTAGCCCCTCCCTATATCCCCGACTACAAAGCCTGCTAGGCCCACTATAGTCTCTTATTATCATCAATGGTGCCCCACCCTCTTTGCTTTATAGGGACCATAGGTTCTCCATTCACACCTAACTAGAAATCAGGTAAGTCACATAAACTAGGCTATGCAGGCCTCCATGTCAATCTGGTGTATTCCTATACGGCCATACAGCCCCCATGCCATTCAGGCATATCACATCTAGCCATTTAAGCCCTCACACCATTCAGGCGTATTATATCCGGCCATATAGGCCACCATGCTAACCGGGCATAGCAGTGTCTAATCGTCTCACCAACCAGGTGTATCATATTTATAAACATGCCATCCTGGAATAAGATCAATCATAAGGTCTAAAACAATCACATATCATTTTAAAATTTTTCCCATTTTATTTTTCTATTTAAATCCCCAAGAATTATCTCCAAGGATTACCCTAAACCTTTTAGAAAATGCTTTATCAAAACCCTCAAACAAATCCATCATCAAAATGCAAAAGAAAAATTTTCTGCACTTTTACTGTTTTGGCGTTGCAGCGCTCGCCCAAATTTCTACCCACGCCGCCCTTTCAGTTTCTTCACTGGTGCTACGGAGCCCAATTCACTGCCACTCCACTTCTTGCTTTTTGTCTTTTGTTTGGCTTACCCTATTTATTCTATCTTTTATTCCATCATTTAGTATGTTAAACCATTTCTTTTAAGTCTTAATTTACCTTGTTTTCATACCATAATCACCATTCATTACATCCACATATAAGAATTTTTATTTAAATACCGAATACCCAAGTAACTGATGTAACACATGATCTAAAACTTATTGTGGAATACAATGAATGCTCATGCCAAACATGTTGCTACTTAGGCATATACATTTTATTATCAAACCAATACAAAAGAGCAACCACCTCAAAATGCCTACAATACACAATTAAGAAGATAATTAAGTAAGTCATAGAAAATAAAACTTGCTTACCTATTCGTGAAGAATCACACTCTCTTAAGCTTTTAAACTCAGCAATTGCAATCCAAATCAACGACTATAATGCCTACACATATAATACACATCACATTAGTATCTATTTGCAACTAAGGTCCCTAAAATACCATTAATTTCAATCCCAGTCAAAGTTCCTCAATCAAACCTTTTCCTAGGGTTAACCAATTACTCCGTTTAAACCTTGATTAAGGGATCATTAATAGTTCCATAACAAGGCTTAATAACATTTAATCTTTCTTTAAGGCATTTCATCGAATATTTGATGTGCAACTTTCGAATTTCACATTCTTAGCCATAAGAAGTCTAGGGTTTCTTTCCTAATTTATAGAATAACATGCTCTAATATAATTTACTCCTTATTTATGGTCATAACCCCTAATTCTTGTCTTAAAACCTCCTTTCCTCAATTTTTGAACCACCCAAAACCCTAACTCATCCTAACTTCTCCCATAAAGCATAATTCTGATAAATTACTTAGCAGAAATACTAATTATGTAAGAAAATCACTTACATGTTAATTTTTAGCTAGCGGGTTAGGTAAAAAATCCCAATTATGGGTTAGAACTGGTGAGGAAGATTGAAGATGCTTCCTCTATGGTATGATGATTTGAGATAGTAATCCCATAGTGTGGTAGTGTAATGTATTTAAAAAGATTTCAAATGATGTATAATAAGATGTATGGAGTGCCATAGTAATTTAAATTATGAAATTGTAAATGGATTTGTATGATTCCAGGCGTATGTATTGCCATCGGTTTTGATCTTCGCATGCAATTGTTAGTGAGTTGGGCTGTTATGGATATATGTTTTTTGGTTTATGTCATTACTTTATAGTCATTGAAATTATAACTATATATGATAAAGGATTGTATAAGTATATAACCTTATGTTTTAGGGTAGACTGGTGGTGCTGTCGTGGGCACACCAAATTTAGAACCTTGCTCCAATCTAATTTTCTGTAGTAGTGT